>QPMI01000639.1:0-35499 GCA_004431415.1 Cyanophora paradoxa
GATTGAAGATATCAGATTGCATTCCAATGAAGATAAATCGTTTTTTTGCAATTGCCACTGTAGCTGGACACAATATACTTTTTATCTCTCCTTTGGCTTTCATAACATACCAGTTATTCGATTCATGGGAACCATTGCAGCATGGGCAATTAGTCCCTTATTAGCAGCATCAAAGTTAAAGCCAAGTTCAGTTTTGAGAGATTATATTGGGATGCATAAATCCCATATCCACCAGCTCTTTAAGATACTCTTTTCCAGTTCATCATGTGAGGTAGCATTAGCAGTATACTCACTCTTATAGATATAGTTTCTCTGCAATCCACTTTTTAAACTCATCAGTAGGCTCATTGAAATCACAGGTATCATCCCATGGAGCATTACCCAGGTCTTGTTGACACTGGGACAACACATTATTAATCCAGAAGTTCCAGTTCCAGTGATTGTTTTCAGGTCAACCTTTTCAAAGCCTTTAAAGCCTGGAGCCTTATCGGTGATTTTGAGTTTAGTGAACTCCTCAGGTCGTTTAAAGTAGACATGATAGCCTTTTTTAGTTTTTGCCATGGGCTGATTGGCATCAAAGTCATCAGGAAACATATCTCGGAATTTCTCAAAGTCCTCCTCATCATCAAAGTCAATAACCATCATGTTGTCTGAGAGCAGAATGCCCCAAGATACATACTGATTAGTTGCCAGCGCTTCCTCATACTTTTCCCAGGACCAAGCACCTCCCTTATGCTTGAAAACTGGGTCTTTGCTGTCAGGTTTCACTGGGATAATCATGTTTTTGGCGAGTTCCTCATCAGAATCTGAGCCAGTTAGCGAGCGATTTGATTAACTTGGTCTGTTTGGCGTTCATTTTCAGCGATGGGGTCCCTTTTATATATATAGAAGATTTTTCTTTAAGTAGTTTTGGGTCCCCCAATCATTTTTTGTTGGAAATCGAGAAAGTATCCCTACGAAATTTATCCACATGATATATCGAGTGGTTCAGATACAAAAAGGATGAATGGTATTTCAGCGAATAAACAGCATATCCCCAGCCTAGTAATATGCTGGGAAAAATAATTTAGACATGTTTCGATTTTCTCCCTCTGTTTGAGTAAGGGACATCATACAAATACTTGACAAAGCAGACTGCATTGGCTGCATACTTTCGCTGACATGAACTTGCTATTTTCATGGCTCTATAGGTATCATCGGTTTGATATAGATCTCTTAGCTGTGTGGCTATTTTTTCGTTAAACTTTTTGATTTGAGCCTTACCTTTTTCAGTTTGCTGGTACCTCTTCATAGCTCTCTTCTGGGCTTCACTGAGTGGCATTTTTCCTCTGTCTCTCTTAATATATATAGAGAATTCTTTAAATCATTTTTTGTTCTTTAACCTCTCTGTCCAAATCTCTCAATATACATAAGTTTGAAATGCTTACCTAGCAATGCTACAAATGGTTCGATTTCCAAGGTCTCCCATGTTTTCTTGTCCTTATTCCATCTGCAATCTAATCCTTTTGCGATATCTTTTTTAAGAAAAGGCACCTGAAACCCAGCAACCAATGTGTTTGTTGTACTGAGTTCTGCATACATTTCAATCAATGCAGATCTACCCTCTCTGAACCTCTCTATATCATCTCTGCGAAGATTATCCATTTTGGAATAAACTGGTTGCACCAAATCAGGAAAAGATTAACTGCATGTTATTCCTTGCTCTTTCTTGTTCTAATTCTCTCTGCCTTCGCTCTCTTTCTTCTAATTCAAGTGTTCTTTCGCTCCTCTGCTTCTTTCTGATTTGCTTTTTTCTTTCCAATTCTCTCCTTTATGATAATCTGCACTTATTACAGAAATTATCCTTTCGGTTTTTATGCGATCTCCACATCTTCATATATCTTCCCTCTGCACCCTTTGGCATAAATCGTAATGCAGCAATTCCCAACAATGACCACAATCTTTTTATTAACATGCAGATATAGCATTGTCTCTAATATGATGCATGCAAGCACATGCTCAGACTCTGGAGGCAGGTCGTAGTCAAATCATACTTTGCAAGCTTTGCCAAAGAGTTCATATATTTGCTTCTCCAAAGCAACAAATCTTTGAAGTTATCAGATCCACAAAGCAACATTAATGTAGCCTTCAAGCGTTCCAGGAAGATTTCTTCTCTGCCATTGTCCTTTTATATATATAGAAGATATTTCTTTAAGTAGTTTTCATCAAATTTTTGCGTTCAGGAATATCCCCATTTAAAACCTCCCCTTTTAGTAGGAACAAGTTAGGAACTATGCCCCGAATTAGCAACAGACTTATTAGAGAAAAAATGGGAACTCATGGGATTACTGGGAACACTGTATGCAGCCCATGAAATTACAGAGGCTGAATATGACCGGGAAATCGGATTTATTTCAAGGGGCAGACCCACTTTAGCAAAATTAACCAGAAAAGCCAATAACCTCTATGACAAAGTTGAGACTCTTGATGAACTCGATCGCCTGAGGCAAATAGAACCAGAGGCAGAAGATGGAACAGCATGAATGAATTATATCGCTGGCTCACTTACAGAGCCAGAAGGGAAGTTGTTGATGTGATTGAATATTTAGATAGAATTGCAACCTCTCTACCAAAACGTTTAAGAGACAGTCTAGATCAATTCAGGGCAATCAAAGTTCGCTTGTCGTTTATCTGCAAGTTCGTAAAAGTCAGCAATCCACAGGTTTGGATATCGAAATACATTTACAGCGATTATTTTGTATTAACCAATCGAGAAATATTCGAACTGAGCTGAATAAAGCAGCCCAAATGTGTCAGGAGCAGATGAATGTGTTGATAGCTATCGATTGGAGAGAATCGAAATGCTAAGAGTTGCTATTATGAGTTATGCCCCAACTGGTGGCTGCTATGTTAAAACACCAGAATCAATTGCAGCTAAGAAAGCCACAGTGAATATTCGAAATATTGATGATTCTTGCTTCGAAAATGCCATTTGGCATGGATCCATAGGAAAGATGTAAATTCCACAGAGAAGTGAGCTTACACAATATCGCAAATGGAAATACTCACCAACCACATACAATCCTTTGGCTCTCAATTTCGACAATATCCCATTCCCTGTTCCTTGTGATGCTGAAATCATTGATAAATTCGAAGCTCAAAATGCAGGCATTAGCATAAACATCTTTGGAATGGATGGAGATGTTATATATCCACTGCATCAATCCAGCAACCCAGGCAGAAAGCAAAAAGATTAATCTCATGCTCATTCATGATGATGAAGGGAATGGTCACTATATTACAATCATGTCCCTTTCAAGACTTCTCAGAGTTGCCCTTGATAAAACCAAGGATCAAAAGTTACACTACTGTGATACATGCTTATCTCGATTCAGGTCTGAGGCTAAACTCACTGCTCATGTGGACTCAAACAGATGCATTGATTGGAGACTCTCAAAGGGAATCACCCCTAAACCTGAGACCACCATAGAGTTTGGACTGAAAAACCTCAGGAAAACTGTGTGGCTTCCTGTTGTGGTTTACTGCAAGATTGAACATAGAAGCATCCCCATTGATGCATCGAAATCCAAAAGGGAAGTCTCAGCAGTCAACCTGAGAGTAGTCACTGGGGAAGATGTTCAAGATTTTTCGATTTGAGGGCAGGATCCAATGGGAGGTCTCTTTGAATGCTTGGAGTCCAAAGCTAGAGAACTAATCGATTTCCTGTTCACCAATATTCCAATGAATGAACTCACAGATGAGCAAAAGGCTATTTACAGGGCTACTAAACACTGTTACCTTTGCAGTGAGAGGTTCACTAAGGAAAACTTCAAATGCAGAGATCATGATCACCACACAGGTAATTACATTGCACCTGCATGCAGAAACTGCAATCTCCATAGGAGAATCTCAAAGCAAACCAAAGTTGCAGTTGTTGTTGACCAAATGGATGACTGTGGGACATTCATTTTCAGAAAAATAGCAGGCATGGGTGATAAAAAGCGAATCGAAATCCTTTCGAAAAACTTTGATCAATACCTGTCATTGCAATGGGTCTTTACAAGTTCATTGATGCAAGCAATTTCATGGATTTTGGAGCTGCTGATGTAGATGAGTTAATGAACAAATTCCAGGCTTTTAGAAGGCTTTCACACTCAGTATATGGATTGGACCCAGTTCATTATGTATCTGCACCTGGGTTATCTTGGGATGCTATGCTTAGGACCACCAAGGCAAAAATAGAGCTTATAAGTGATGTAGAGCAATACGAATTTGTTGAGAGGGAATCAGGGGTGGCTTTGCAACAATGCCTTGTAGGTATGCTGAGGCTGATGGTGAAAACTCCCACATTATGCTGTTTGATGCTAACAACTTGTATGGCTACTGTTTGAGTCAGCCAATCCCAGTTGGTGATTTTAGATGGGAGACCGAATTCAACCCACAAGATAACAGATCCAGTTTCCTGAAGTTGATCTGGATTACCCAATTAGGCTATATCTAGACCACAGTGATTTCCCCCTAATTATTAACAGAAAATAGTAGAATATGCCGAATTATCACAATATCAAAAGAGCCTATTAGATCTTTCAGGAGAAGAGCTTGATAAGAC
Organism: Cyanophora paradoxa; assembly: GCA_004431415.1. Taxonomy (NCBI): domain Eukaryota; class Glaucocystophyceae; order Cyanophorales; family Cyanophoraceae; genus Cyanophora; species Cyanophora paradoxa. The sequence goes on from QPMI01000639.1 coordinate 4,589, forward strand.
CCTAAGCTAACTGCAACCTTTGGTTCTGTGACCAACTATGTGATTTCTGAGCCTCTTCTACAGTATCTGTTGGACAAAGGTGTGAAATTAAAGAAAGTTCACAGGGTCCTATCATTTACTGTGGCTCCTGTCATGAAACCCTATATTGAGCTGAACACTGAGATGAGAAGGAAAGCAGTGAATAAATTCGAGGCTGATTTCTATAAGCTCATGAATAACTCAATCTATGGGAAATGCATTGAATCTTGCAGAGGTAGATCTGTGGTTAAGATTGCAAACAGTGAGAAACTGTTTATGAAATATGCAGCCTCTCCATTGGTGAAATCAACAAGCCCCATAAACGAAAGAGCAGTTGCCTTTGAGTTTTACACAAAACATGTGAAGCTAGATAAGCCAGTTGCCATTGGAGCCTATGTTTTGGATGCAGCCAAACTGCATAATTACCAGTTCTTCTATGATACTGTAAGGTCCCAATGGTCCAAAGCCAAATTACTGTTCCATGATACTGATTCCTTTTGTCTATATATCGAATCTAAGACCTTACAAAAAGATATAGAGAATATATCTTATGCCTTGGACCTAGGGGATCTAACAGAATGACCCAGGTAAATACAAAAATGAGATGCCAGGTTCTGCTATATTGGAGTATGTGGGTCTCAGAGCCAAAGTTTACAGTTTCAGAACTGCTGAGATTGAGAGGAGTAAGCTCTCTGGGACTTCAACTGAGGAACTCCAATTTAATGATTTAAGCAGTGTTTATTTGCAGGTATCAGCAAGACTGTGACTGCAAAGCAGAAAAGAAGGGCAGATCACACAATAATAGACACTGTGAGTAGAAGGGTTGCCCTAAACTGCTTTGATGCAAAGAGATACATCTTACCAGATGGTATTAATTCTGTTCCTTTTAATTAAGAGATGCCAGCAACTGGAAGAATAGTTAGAAGAACCACTGAGCAACTGCAAGGTAACCTACTGCCCATCACAGTTCCAAAGGAGGAAAAGGGGGAATCTCGAATTGTCAAAAAATCAGAGATGAAAGAGCTTGTCCCAGTAGAGATCCCAGTTGCTATTGCAGTGAAAGAAACTAGCAAGATTGCCAAGAGATTCTATGATGTGAGGACTGGTTACAAAGGGCTTCAAGCTATGAGAGCTGAGTTACCAGATGAATCCTATAAGCAGTTGCAAGAGTTCTATAAAAAACAAGAAGTTGTTCAGATCAATGCACCTGCTATATCTAGGAAGAGAGATCCATGGTCCCAATTAGGCAACCCCTTGATACCTATGTGATTGATTTGCTCTTTTTCCCAGCTTATAAGAAACAAAACAATGGCTATGATACATTTATGACTGCAATGGAATCAACACTGAGAACTGGGTATATTATACCTATAAGAGATAAATCAGCTCTCACTACATTGGCTGCATTTAAACAGCTTGAGATGAGAGTGGCAAGACCAATAGTAAAGGTTCAATCAGATGCTGGGAGTGAATTCCAAAATCGAATATTCCAGGAGTATTTATCTAGTAAATTCATAGAACACCAAGTGAGTGGAACTGCTGACCATAGAAGCCAAGGTCGAATTGAAGCCTTTAACAAGCAGATTAAGAGACTGATCACAAACTACTGCATAGCTAATAACACAGCTAGATTCTTTGATGTGTTAGGTGATATTGAGTATAATTACAATAATACAGTTCACTCAGCTACTAAGATGAAGCCAGGTGAAACTACAGAGGAGCATTACAGGTATATAGTGGGATTAGAAGATGAGAGATTCAAGAAATCAATAGCTTATCTTGATACCATGCAGCCTGGCATGTTTGTTAGAGTGAAAGTTGAGAAGAACCCCTTTGCTAAACAGGGTAACAATTGGTCTAGGATGGTTTACACAGTTGATAGTAGGGAAGGCTTTAAGTTTAAGCTAAGGAGTCCCACTGGTGAGATCATAGATAACAGGTTTGCATTCCATGAGCTGTTGCCTGTGAATGCAGTTGAATATCTAGAAACCCCTACAGTGGATGCCTTAGAGCAAGCTAAAGAGGAAGCTAGGGTTGATGCTGCTATAAGGAGAGAAGGCATAGAAGCTGCTAATGAAGTCCCAGATAAGCCTTTGATAGAGGCTAGGAAGGAGAAGGCTGGGAAAGTTAATAGGGAACTCAAAAAGCTCACCATAGCAGGCACACAGAAACTTTCAGAAGTGAATAGCCAGAGATGGTATAGTGACTTTCAGACTACTAAGGAGTCATATACAGCCCCTAAACCTCAAAGAACACTAAGAGAGAGGACCAAAACTAGCTAGTTTGCTAGCCGAAAACTCGTTTTTTCCAAATATATGTATGACTGATATACATATATGCATATGATATACACATTGTCTTGTAGATCTTTTCAAGCGCTTCACAGCGATATGCAGAACGTTGCGATTTGATAATCTGGTGATGAGATACAAGCGTTTGAAGATGCCGATTATCGATTTTTCGAGATTTCGGAATGATGCATCATAATGATGTAATAATGATGTATCATAAACACATAACATATATTATCGCCGTGATCGTCATGATCTCCCGAGTTCGATGGTGTGTCATATATATCATATACATATGCATCGTCATTATGACATCATTTCGTAACATAACACGTCCGTCATCGTCTTTTTTCCGCAGCGAACAGATAAGTGAACAGTTAACGAGACAACTATTGTAATAGTGTACTGCAACAACAATTGAAAACAAGATATGCGGGAAGCTATTGAAAGACAATGAAGCAAATTGCGAACAATTAAGTGAACAGTTAAGTGGACACCTGTTGGGAGTAGGCAGTGTCTACTCGTTTATCGTGAAACGGTGTCCACTTAACTGTTCATTTAACTGTTGACGAAAACCCATGCATTATGACATCATATCATTAAACCACATACAAAACACTAAAATGCATGTATCTCTTCACCAACTCATCATGTGACAAAACCAAAAACAGATTCGGAATCCTCTTAACGAGGCCTGCCTGACGATGTAAGTATCATAGGCTCAATAATTCATATGTTTATAAGCATCTCCCCAAGATTCCCCCTATTATATAATATTTATATTAAAGTGGACTCTAGGTTGACTCATATTAATCGTAAAAGTAGTAATAGTATATGGATTTTGTTACGAATTCAATGCAAGGGTTGACTAAGTGGGTTGAGTTGACTCAAATTTCACAGGAAATAACAATGAATCAGAGTATAAAATGCATTTTTTGAATCAACTACACCAACTAACACTGAGATTTTCACAATATATGAGATCCTTACTGAATATGGTATGTGTCACAGGTGTCACAGGTTTATCCCAGCTCAAGCCCTATAAAGAGTGATTTTCCCTTTCGATGGGATGGACCTGTGACACCTGTGACACCCAATATTCATTAAATTCCTAAGGGTCCCCCTTAGACTCAATAAAACAATGATAAAAACATATAAGTTTCATGTATAATTACGATTGAATTCAATAAGAGATCGATTTGTTTTATTTAACAAATGAATCTTTTATGGATCTTAATCGAGTTTAGCGATATGTTTCCGATTAAATGAATTAAATTTAATTAAATTTAATCGAGAAAGTACATGAATATAATATCGATTAAATCAATTAACTTTTAGACCAATCACACATAGTAAAATGCGGAGTTTAACCAGAGCAAGATCTAATTGAGATTCAGTTATATTATTCGGAAATATATACAGATTATCGATAGACTCAGTAAGACTAATCGGAAAATAAGAGAAATTTACGATAAAATATCGAAAAGAATACAAAATAATCGAAATAAATGAATATTCGATAAGATATACACAGATTATCGATTGATTGAAATAGAATATACGAGATATATCAACAAAATCAATTAAGATAAGCCGAGGGTTAAAACTCCGCATTTTACTATGTGTGCCGGGGCCCTCGCGAACGCCCCCGTCGCCGTTGCTAGCGCCGTTGCGTGCAGGCCGCAGAAGTGCTGGCGATCGCGGACTGCGACGGGAACACGCCGCTCCACTACGCCGCCCGCGCGGGGGCCTCCGATCGCGAGGCCAGTACAGTGGCTCATGCTCGTGATCACTGGCCGAGCCTGCGCTCTTTTCGCGCTCTTATTATGAGGCGTCACAGGTCGTCGCGTGCATGCTGCGCGCCGGAGCGCCTGCAGGCACGGCGCGGGACGCGGCGGGGCGCACGGCGGCCGAGGTTTCCCCGCCTACTGTCCGCGCTTTCATCGAGCGTGCGTGTCTGCCCATGGCCGGTGTATGCGCGGCGTGGGGGCACTGGATGCTCTGGCCCGCGCGCAGGGTTCGTGGAGACGGGAAGATGGAGCGGCACGTGGGCCGCCTGGACGAGCTGCCGGCGCCGGCCGCGCACAGCTGCGAGGAGCCGGGGCCCGAGGAGCCGGCGATCGAGGCGGGGGCCGGGGCCGGGGCGGCGGAGGCGAGCGACGCCGAGGACGACCTCCGACCCGCAAAGCGGCCCAGGGTCCGCCTCGAGCTTCTTCCTCGCGATCGCTGCGTATTCATCGCTTGTTCCGTTCGAGCTGACGGCGGCACATGCACAGCAGCGGGAAGAGGCGACCGAGGAGGGCGAGGCGGGGGCGCGGCGGCGCTCGGGGCGGGCGTCAAGGGCGCGGGGGATGAGCTTCGCGGAAGAGGCGTCCGAGGCGGGCGAGTCGGCGGCGGCGGCGGAGGAGGAGGAGGAGGAGGAGGATGAGCCGGACGCGGGGCCGGCGCCAGCAGGGCGCTCGTCGGGGGAGGAGGAGAGGGCGGAAGAGGAGGAGGCGGTGCGGGGCGCGCGTCGCGCGCGGCGGCGGGCGACCGGCGGACGGGCAACGGCCCCGCGGCCGGCGAAGGCGAAGGCGAAGCGGGGTCGCGGCCAGATGCAGAGCGGCGGCGACGAGCCGGCGGGCACGAGCTCGAGCTCGAGCTCGCAGCCACGGCCACGCTCCTCGGACCCCGAGCTCGAGGGCGCGGAGACAGTGGCCGCGGTGACGGCGCCCCGGCGCTCCGCGCGCCGGCGCTTCAACAGCAGCGGCGGAAAGTGATCACGACGGTCGCGCCTCCTCGAATCTCAGAATCCTGCATTGGATTCATTTCCCCATTTGCATATCACGACGCGATCGAGCTGTGTTTCTCAAACGAACAACCAGTTACACTCAAACCATGGCCACTCAAGCTTCGATATCTGGTGCCACCAGGGGCTTCCAGGTGGGGTCGGGGCCGGGCGGTCGGAGGGCAGAGAGGCCGGGGGGCGTGGGAGGTGGGGGAGAGGCCAGGGATTCCGAGCGTTTTCGCGTGATTTCGATTCAATTTTGCAGCTGGCGCGGGGGGCAAAAACATTTGGCCGCGGGTAAGGGGGGGGCGGGAGAGGGGCCGGGAACTCTAGGCCCCAGCCCGCGGCCGGCGGGAAACCGCAGCTCATCATGATCATGATCGATATCATTATCATGAGGTGCGAGATCATGACAGTGATCAAGATGAGCTGCAGTCGATCATCGGCTGGGGAATAACTTGTAAGGTCATGATCATCAGCTGATCATGGTTCGAAATCGACCTTTCTGTGCGCAGTGACCCTCTCTCAAATTCTCAAAGACCGTTAAAGCATCAACGCATGCGCATTAGGCCTCGGGCAGCCCCTCCCCACTCGTCACGCCATTCTTTTTTAATTTCTTTGACTTCTGCCCCATGCGAGAACATCGCTCATGATCATGATCGAGCGAACCCCAAATCGCATATGCATTTTCCACAAGCGCATCCGCGCAGCAGTAACGATTCGGTTAATTTCTCGAACCCGACATAGGCGTCGGCGCTATCCGAGCGAATTTGAGTTCATGCTGCTCGCGAGGAGGCCCGGCGCGGGGTCATGGTCAGCCGTGCGACGCGGGCGAGCGGGGGCGGCGGGGCCACCTGGAGAGGAGGCGGAAGAGGTGGGCCTTGATGCTCTCCGTCGCCTCGATCACCTGCCGCGGCGCGCGCCTCAGCGCGGCGCCGGTGCTGGCGCGGGGGGCGGGGGCGGCGGGGGTGGGGCCCGCCTCCGGGGGCAGCATCAGGAACATGAAGAGCGTCCTGTGGGGGGCCGGCGAGGGGCGCCCGGTCAGGACGCGGCCGGCGAGGCCCGGAGCTGCGCGAGGCGGCGGCGGGTCCGGGCGGGCGGACCGGCGGCTCTCGTCGGTGAGGGTCCCGATGATGCGCCGGAACACGAACAGGTACCTATGACGGGCCGAGCCGTGAGCAGGGAATGGCCGGGGCCGGGGGCGGGGCGGGGCGCGCTCGAGGAGGAGGAGGGCGACGACGGCGGCGAACATGGCCGTCTGGAGGGCGAGGAAGGCCTCCAGGCGCAGCGTCGCCTCCTGCGCATGCCCCCTCCGGCGTCAAGCGCGGCGGGGCGGGGCGAGGCGGGCGGGGCTCAGGGGCGCGCCTCGACGAAGAGGTCGGCGAGGCGCTGGAGGCCCGGCTGCAGCGGGCCCTTGATCGCCCCTCCACCGCCTGCGCCGCCTCCGACCCGGGGCCACGTGCCCCTGCGCCGAGCACGAGCGTAGGCGGGGCGCAGTGCGGGGCGCGGGGCGGGGCTGCGGGGCGGGCGGACGGGGCGGGAGGCGTGGAGGACGCGTGCCTCCTCGAGGAAGCGCAGCAGCTGCGCCTGCAGGCCCTCGCCTGAGCCCCCGCCCGCCCCGGCCCCCGCCCCCTCCGACCCGAACAGCAGCCTGCCGGCGTGCAGCCATACACATCAGCCGGGGGAGCCGCCGCGGGGCGGGGCGGGGAGGGGGCCCGGACCGGTCGGCGGGGTGGTAGCGGTGGATGGCCCCGTTGAGGTGCGCCGAGCGGTTCCCGAAGAGGAGCGACCGGTGGACCCGCTCCAGCTGCGCGCCCCGCCCCGCCCCGCCCGTGAGCCGCAGGGCCGGGGGCGGGCGGGTGGCGGGACAGGGCGGACGCGGTCGATAGAGTGGCCGAGCATGGCGCGCTGCTCGGCGTAGTCCCCCGCCCCCAGCGCCAGCTGCGATGCGAGTTTCACGGGAGAAGGTCTCTGAGAGCGCCGAGCGGGCGGCGGGGGGGCCGGGCCTCGCGGGCGTGGAAGGCGACGCGGACGGGGAGGGAGCGCAGCAGCCCCGCGAAGTTCCTGCGCCCGGGGCGAGCCGCTCGGAGGCGGGGGGCGAGGGGGGGGGGGGGGGGGGGGGGGGGGGGGGAATGGGGCGGCGACGCACCGCTCCGTGCTGAAGGTCTCTGCGGGATCGGCGGGCAGGGGGCGCAATCAGAAGAAAGCAAGACGCGGTTCGGGGCAGGGGTGCGGCACCGCAGGAGGTGCTCGTCTCGAAGCCGACGGCGAACCAGACGAGGAAGAGGGCCCAGAGCAGCAGGAACGCCCCCGCGTACTGCGCCCCACGCCCGCCCCTCAGCCCCGGCCTCGGCGGCGCCCGGGCCGGCAGGGCGGGGCGGGGCCGGGGCGGGCCTGGAGGGTGACGGGGTCGGCCTCGCCGAAGCGGAGGAGGCGCGCCGCGCCCGCCGCCCCAGCCGCCCCGCCCCCGCCAGCCCGCCCCGCCCCGCCCACGCCGAAGCCGGGGCCGAGGCCGCCGCGGGGGCGGGCGGGCCGGGCCCGGCGCCTGCGCCGCGGGCCGCCTCGAGGTCGGGCTTCGCGTCGCCGGCCGGGGCCGGGGCCCCCTTGAGGAGGCTCGAGCGGCGGCGGCGCCGGTCCCGGCCCTCCCGCTCGCGCTCGCCGGCCGCGTCGGCCGCCTCTGCCACCGCCGCGCGGCGCCGCGTGAGGGGGCGCGGCGCGGCCAAAGAGAAGGCCGGGGCGGGGCGGGGCGGGGCACCGAGCTCGAGGTCGTCGAAGTCGGCGAGGGAGTCCCCCCCGTCGCTGCCGCCGGCCCTCAGCCCTCGAATTCGAACGCGGCGGGGGGGCGGGTGCGCGCCTGCCGGCCTCGCTCTCGTTGGCGGCGCTCGGGTCCTGGCCCCGCCGGCCCCGCCGCGCCAGGCGCTTCGCCGACGCCCGCGGGATGTCCCGGAAGAGACCTGGGGGGGCCACGGATAAGGCGCGAAGAGGGCGAGGAGGGGCGCTTCATTTGGAGGAGAGCTCGAGGGCGGGTCGGACCGAGGGCGTGGCTCTTCTCGCGCTGCACCGTCGCCACCGTCGGCCTGAAGAAGCCTGCGGCGAGATCGAAGTCGAAGCGTCGGCGACTTGAAGCGGAGGGCGCCGGGGCGGGGACGGACCGAAGGCGAGGACGAGGAGGAGGCCCGTCACCGACGCGAACATCGCCTGCCGCGGAGGGCGCGCTCGCTCGGGCGCCGGACGACACACGGCCGCCGCGCGAGAGCCGCACGATGAGGAAGACGCGGATGTTGAGGAAGGACTTGTACGCGCGCTCGTCCACGAGCGCCGTCGCCGCGTTGAACGCGTCGTACAGCCGCGGCCCTGCGCGAGAGGCCAGCTCACAATCAGCCCGGCAGAGCGTCGAGGGTTCCCATTCTTGCCCCCCATTAGATTATTTAAAATTTTAGGGAGGTGCCGGGGCGGGGGGACCGTTCTCGCGGAGGAAGAAGAGCTCGCGCTGGGCGTGGCTCGCGTTGCGCAGCGCGGCCAGCGGCGCCCGCGCCACCCGCCGCCCGTTCGAGACCAGCTGCAGCCCCGCGACCCACAGCGGCTCCACCACCTGCCGCGGCGCAAGCTCAACGATCGCGAGCAGAACAAAAAGCGGCGCCGCAGAAGACATCAGAGCGGCGCACGTCGGCGACCTCGCCCTCGTCGTTCTTGAAGATGCGGAGGCCCGTGGAGGGGCTCGAGTCCATCTCCAGCCGCGCCCCTGCGCCCCGCCCGCCCGCCGCCGCCGGCCCGCCTCGGATGCGGGTCTGGGCTCGAAGCGGAGCGCCGGGGGGCGGGCGGACCGCCGGCGTGGACGGAGAGGTGCCGCGCCTCGAGCTCGTCCGCCGCCGCCGCCAGCGCCTCCCGCGCCCTGCCGCTCCCTCGACTCGCGCCGCTCCGGGCGGGGCCGGGCGGGGCGCACCGTCCCTCGAGGGTGCCCGCGGCGTCGAAGGGGAGGACGCCGGCCAGCAGCAGGCTCTGCCCCGGCCCCCGCTCAGGGGCGGCCCCGGCGGGCTTGTCGGGGGCCTCGATCTCGGGCTCGCCTGGGCGTTGAGGGCGAGGAGGACGGCGTTCTTGCGGCGCGAGCCCGAGGCCCCCGTCTGCTTGATCCCCTGCAAGCAGCCGCCCCGAGGCCAAGTCAGTCCCCCGCCAGAGGCTCGGGGCGGGGCGGGGCGGGGCGGGGCGGGGCGGGCCTGCTCGTAGTCGCGGACGAGGTCGCCGACGACGACGAAGGCGGCGACGGCGAGCGCGAAGACGGCCACCAGCACCGCCACCACAGTCTGCCCCGGCCCCGGCCTCGGCAGGGGGCGGGGCCGGGGGGCAGGGAGGTGTGCGCACGCGCTTCATGCGGCGGATGGAGGCGTCGTGGGCGAGGGCCGTCCCCTGCAGCCGCCGCTTCACCTTCACCCACCGCCGCTCCCGCCGCCCCCGTTCCTGCTCCGAGTACCCCTCGCCCCGCTCCCCATCCTCGAGCTCCTCCCCGCCGCTCCCGCCCCCGGCCCCGGCCGGCCCCTCCCGAGCCGCCGAGGCGCGACCGGGGGCGGCGGCCTCGAGCTGGGGCGCGGGGCGGCGGGGCCCGCGGGCTGCAGGGGGTACGCGTCCAGGTCAAGGATGCGGGCGAGGGCCGCCAGCCCGGAGGCCCCCTCCCCCTCCCCCTCCCCCTCCCCCTCGTCTTTGTGCTTCGACGCGGACGGGCCGGCCTCGGCGTCGGCGTCGCCGGCGGGGGCGCCCCAGGCGGCGCGCGCCCCCGACATCGGCGCCGACATCGACATCGACGAGGAAGGCGCGACGGGGTCGATGGGGACGAAGACGGGCCCGCGGGCCGCGAGCGCGAGCGCCGGGGCGGCGCCCGTGTCCCACGAGAGGCGCGCGCGGGGCTGCGAGCTCGACCGCGAGCGCGCGCCCCGCGCCTTCCCGATCGCGAGCGCCCGCTCGAGCTCGGCCTCCGACGCCGGCTCCGAGTCCTCGGGGTCGGGGCCCAGGCTCGTCCGCGGCTCCGCATCCGCCGCCGCCGCCGCCGGCTCCTCGCGATCGCGATCGTGGTCGGGTGCCTCCTCCTCGCCCCCCTCGGCCCCCGCCGCCGCGGACGCGTCGCGCCGCGTCTGCGCCCGGCCCCGTGAGTGCCCCCCGAACGCGGAGTGCGCATCGGCATCGCCGCGGGCGCGGGCGCCGGCGCCGGGCACCTCGGCGAGAGAGCGGAGGCTGGCGGGCCCGCGGGCCTCGGCGGCCCAGGCGCCCGGCCGCGCGGAGGAGCGCCTGGCTCCCCCCGGGCCCTCCGCGGGGCCCATCACCGCCGCCGGCCCGTTCGACAGCGCGACCGATCGGGAGAGCCGCACGGAGCCCGTCGGGGCCGGTGCCACGGCTCCAGGGCCGGCGCCTGTTTCGCGCAGCTCAGCGCAAAGAACGGCCGGGTTAAGCTTGCGAAAGCGGAGAGCACCGCGGCCGCCGGAGGAGGCGCCGAACGAGCGCGGCGGCTGCGCGACGAAGGAGGGCAGGGCGCTCCCCGACCGCGAGCGCGGCGAGAGCCTGCGGGAGCGAGCCGCCCCCTGGTGAGCGAGCGGCGCGGGGCGAGCTCGAGCGCGACGGGGCCTGGGGGCGGGGGCGCACCCCGGGGAGTTGGAGAAGGCGGGGGAGTCGCGGCCCCCGGCCGCCTCGTACTTGGCCCTGCGGCGCCCGCCCCCGGCGTCAGGGCTCGAACACCCAGAATAATACGAGGTGCGGGGGCGGGGCTCACGAGGCGGGGCCGGGGCGGACGAGGCGGCGGGCGAAGAAGCCCAGGGCCGCCGAGGCGAGCAGCGAGGCCCGCCCGGGATGCCTGCGCGCCCCGCCGGCCTCAGCAAAATTCGGAGGAGGCGGCGGCGGGAGGGGCCGGCTGCCTGGGGCCGCTCCAGGAGAGCTGGGGGGAGCCTGCCCCGCCGAGGCCCAGCACGAGGCTGTTGCGGGAGGCGACGGAGGGGGCGTTGGGGTGCGAGCCCGGGGCCGGGCCCTCCCAGGCGCCCTCGCCCAGGGCCGGCCCCGCCGCCTCCGCCAGCCGCGCGTCCTGCCCGCCGCCGTCAGCGCACCGTGTGGGGCGCAGCGGGGGCGGGGCGGGGGCGACCTCGCAGGCGTCGGCCTGCTCGAAGAAGGACTGCGCCGCCGCCTCGTCGTTCAGCACCTGCCCCGGCACCGCACCCGGCGGGGCGCCCCAAGTTAGAGTCGAGCCCGAGATACGCGGAGGCGGGGTGCCGATCGGACCTCGGTCTGGAAGCGCCCGTAGGCCCGCAGGATGCGCGGGGCCCGGGGGTAGCGCGACAGCAGCGCCCTGCGCGGCCGCCCGCCGTCAGGCGGCGGACCCCCCGGGCGGGCGGGGCGGGGCGGGCCGGTAGTGGGCGTGGGCGCGGCGCTCGGCGGCGTCGACGCGGGCGAGGGTCGCCTCCAGCGCCCCCACGTCCACCTGCCCGCCCCGCCCCCGCGGTCGCCCTCGAGCGCCCAAGCTGGCGGGGCCGGCGGATGCGCACCTCGCCCTCGGCGGCCGCCAGCGTGCCCCAGAACTTGCGCACCGAGCGCACCGCCAGCCGGTGGTACCTGCCCCGCCGGCCCGTCAGCGCGCCGGAGGCTGGAAGGGGAGCGGGGCGGCGGGGGGCTGGGCGCGCTTCTTGGCCCCCGTGAGGTTCGACGTGTACTCGATGTGCGTGATCAGGTCCCGGCCCCCTTCCCCTGCGCGCGCCCCGGCCGCTCGAGGGCGGCGGGCGGGAGTCGGAGGGAAGCGGGAGAAGCACGGGGCGCACCGAGGTCCACGGCGTTGGCGGACTGCGCGGGAGGAGGCGGGGTGGGTGTGGGGGCACGAGACAAGCGAGGGGACGGAGGGGGGGGCGGGCGCACCTGCTGCCGCTCGAGGTCCTTCCGGTAGATGACGAACCTGCCGGCGGGTCTCGAAGACCGGCCCCGAGGCGAGCCCGGGGCGGGGGCGCGGCACCGGAGGTCAAAGCCGGGGTTGAGCTTCGCCGCCTGCCGCACCCGCGCGTGCCCTGTTCCGCCGCCGTCAGCGCGGGAGCGTCGGGCGCGAGCATGCGCGAAAAACAAAGGGCACCGAGCTCGGGGCTGCGCTTGAACGTGTAGCAGAACTGTGGGGCGCGCGTGAGGGGAGGCGGGGAAGGGGCGCGGGCGGGAGGCGGGGGGGCGGGCGGGCCTGGGCGTAGGCGAGGAGCGGGGCGGCGGAGGCGGGGAACTTTTCCACGCCGGCCCGGTAGATCGCCTCCGCCACCTGCCCTCCCCAGGCTCAGCCGCCGCCTCCCGCGGCGTCCGGGGCGGGCGGGCACCTGCACGGCCTCCTCGTCCTCGGGCCCCGCCTCGTACACGAAGCGCGCCGCGATCTGGCCCCGCCCCGGCGCCTCAGCCCCGCTGGGCCGGGTCCAGGCGGGCCCCGCCGCCCTCGCCCAGCGGACCTCGACGTGGAGGGGCCGGCGGAGGGCGGCGACGGCGGCGGCCTCCCCCGTGCACATGCGCAGCCGGTAGCGCGCCCACGAGACCGCGCAGCCGGCGAGGAAGGCCGGCACCTGCCGGCGCGGGCTCGCGATCAGGAGGCGCTCTCCTCGAGCCGAGGGGCGCGGGCGCACGAGGCCGGCGAGAAGGGCCGCCTGGAGGGCCACCGGCGGGGCCCCCCGCATCTGCCGGCGCGGCCGCCCGCGCCTCAGCTCCGAGCTGGACGGTTGGGGGCGGGGCGGGGCGGGGCGGGGCGGGCCTGGGTGTCGAGGAAGCAGACGAAGGAGGCGTACGTGAACGCGAAGGCGAGGCCCGTCTGCAGCTGGTTGCTCCCCAGCCGGTGGTACCTGCCCCGCCCCCGGCCCCGCCTCACACGGCGCCGGTAATGCAATATGAGGGAGGGGCCGGGGGTCACGGGTAGAACTCGAGGAGGAGAAAGGCGTAGAGGGCGCCCGAGGCGACGAAAAGCACCGCGATCACCGGCCTGCCCCGCCCGGCGGTGAGCGGCGCGCCCAATTTGCAAGGGGCGGGCCGGGGCGGGGCGGCGGGGCGGGCACCGGGGGACGGCCTCGAGGTTGATGAGGACCGAGAGGAGCACGCTGCGGGGGAGCGCAGGCCTCAGGCGGAGGTCCCAAGAAAATAGGCGGGGAAGGGAGAGGGAGTGGGGGGGAGGGGGGGGGGGGGCGGGGGGGGGGGGTTGGGGGGGGTGCGCGGGGGGGAGCGGCCGCACTTGTTCACGAAGAAGAAAGCGTCCTGGAATCAGAGGGGCGGCGCGGGGGCGATCAGGGGCGCCCGCGGCCGGGGTACGGGAGAGCGAGACAGGCGAGGGGCGGCGGACCACGCGGGAGTGGGGCCGGCTGAAGTACTCCCTCTCGCCTGCGGGGCGGGGGCCAGATCAGACCGCGCAGGCGCCGAGGGCGCGGCGGGGGCGCGGCGGGCACCCTCGGGCCCGGTCTTGTAGTAGTCCGTCTCGAAGAAGAGGAGCTGGGGGCGGGGAGCGTGTCAGTCGCTGGGAGGGGGCGGTTGCTCGGGGCGGGGGCGGGGCGGGGGGCGCCTGGGCGGAGGCGGCGAAGGCGGTGAAGGCGGCGGAGAGGGCGGCCGCCACTACAAAGAGCGGCACGTGCCGCCCCTCCCAGCACCTGGGGTAGATCAGGCGCGGAGGCGAGCGCGGGGCGGGGCGCGGCGCGCGTGAGGTCGGCGGGGAAGTAGAGGTGCACGGCGGGGCTGGTCCCTGGCGCCGGGCAGTTGAAGACCGACGAGAAGACCGAGATCAGCGGCTGCGGAGGGAGCGGCGAGGTCATGCGCGGGGCGAGGGGGCACGGGGGCGGGGGGCGGGGCGGGCCATGTAGGCGATGCCGACGACGTTGGAGACGGCGAAGCGGAGGAGGCGCAGCGGCAGCATGAAGCGGAAGTCCTGGTGCGCGAACGCTGCCGGCCAAGGTCAGGAGGACGCCCCGGGGCGGCGCCGCCGGCCGCGCGGGGCACCGTAGCCTGCGCCGGCCGACGTGAGAGGTCGGCCACGGGGGGTACGGATAGCCGGGGGGGGGGTACGGGGGCGGACCGACGTAGAAGGCGACGCCGAGGCAGGCGGCGACCACGGAGGCCGCCGTCCAGAAAACCGCCAGGTAGCTCCTGGGGTACGCAAGCGTGAGGGGGGTACGCGTGCGAGGGAGGTGGGGGGGGGGTACTGGAAGGAGAAGCTGGAGAGGCGGAAGGGCACGGCGAGGCGGATGATGCGGCGGGCCTCCTCGGCCTGGCGCGGGGTACGGGGTCAGGGCCGGGGACGGTACACAGCGGCGGAGGGGGGTACCCAGGCTATTCCGTCCCACGAGAAGAGCTGAAGCGGAAAGAAAATGTACTGAATGGCGACGATGGCCTGCGGGGGGGTACATCGGCATATTTCACACGAGAAGGGGGTGCAGGTGCGCACCGTCTCCAGGATGGCCCACCGCAGTTTCCGCTCGGACCCCTTCTTCATGACCTGGGGTACGCGTTGCTTCGTCAAGGGGCAGGCTAGGGATTGCGTTACATGAAAAAAAGCCCACCGCAACGACCCCGAAGACGGTCTGGCGCAGCAGAAGGGCGGCTCGTCAGGGGGGAACGTCGAACGGGAGCGGGGAGCGGGTGCGGGGTACGGGGCACCTCCTGGACGAGGCGGGCGACCTCGCCGAGGCCGAAGAGGGCCGACGAGGCGGTCGAGCTCGAGGCCTGCGCCGAGCTCTCATCCCCCCCGCTCGCCACTGCGCATGCCCGCCCCGGGGGCCGGGGCGTGAACGTGAGCCCGCGCCCGCGCGCGCGCGGGTCGCGAGAGGGGAGGAGGACACCGGAGCCGGCGCCGGAGATGCTGCCCCGCGCGTGCGGCGGGCGGCCGCGAACGGACCCCGAGCGGTGCATGGCCGCGTCGACCGCGTGGCACAGAGCTCGAGGAGCTGCCTTGGGGGGCTCGGGCCCAGCGGCGCTCAGCGGGCGCGCGCCGACCTCGGCGGCCTTCCTGCGCTTTTGTGCTGGTCCGGCCGCGAGCGCGCGCCCCCGCCGCACCGCGCCCGCCGGCGCCCGCCGCCCGCTGTGTGCGCACGCGCTCTTCTCTCGCGCGCCTCTCCGCTCGAAGGCCCGCTCGAAGGACCGCGAACTAATATCGATACAAAAGCCGGTGCCGGCGGCTGAAGGCCCAGACGCTGCCAGGCGGGCGGCCGTCTGACCCCGAATCGGCGCTCGACCTCCGAGCCCGGCCCTGTGCTTCCAGCTCGCGCGCCGGGGGCGGGCCTGGGCCGTGCGCTGCAGCCTGCAGGTAGATGTTTCACGAGCCTGACGACCGGCCTAGGCCGCTGGTCCAGCACGCGCACAGCCGCGCGGACGGGCGCGCGCGCGCGCGGCCGGCTCCGCGTACGGCTGGATGCGGTACAGCTAGTGACGCGTTGCAGCTAGCTATAGCTGCACCGCTGGTGCGCGGGCTGGTAGCCTGGTGGAGGCTGGTGCGCCGGCTCCTCGCCGCGCTTGCGCCGCGCTGCGACAATGATGACCTGCAAAAAAAACGTTCGGGTTCGGATCCCTGTGGTTCTCCTAGCTTCGTTCGCTCAACCTGAAACGTTGTGATTGATGGCGCGCCTCTCCGCTTCGCGGCCCGGGCGCGCGCCGACGCGAGCTCTCGTCAGTTTCGACTTGAGGCTCTTGTGCGGCGATCGGGAGCTCGCAGTAACGAGGAGCGGCCTCCAGCGCGACGAACCTGCGGCAGCGCGACCGAGACAGCCCGGGCAGCCGCAGCAATGTCGCTGGCCGAGGAAGCGATGGAGCGGGCGGCGAGGCTTGCGCGAGCCTTCCCGCGCCAGGCGCTCGCGAAGATTAGCGGCAACGACTTCAGCCTGCTCCACGACGTCGAGCTGCTCTGCCCCGCTGGTGAGGACGCCCGATAACCTTCGCTCTGTGCGCCGCGGGTGCACGGAGAGCTCAAGGCGCCCGCGCAGGGGCTGATGGGGGCGGGGCGGCGATCCGCGGCGTCCGCACCGCGACGGGCGAGGCCGTCTGCGTGAAGGAGCTGCTGCTGGCCGAACGTGCGCGTCTCCGACGCAAGAAAGTCGCGCGCGAGGGTCCGACGCGGCGGCCGCAGGGAACGGCGACCTCTTCGCGCTGGAGTTCGAGCGGCTGCTCGAGGACCTGCAGGCCGCCAAGCGCCTCCCGCCGCACCCGTGCGCCCCGAGCTCGAGGAGGCGCGCACCGCCGCCCCCGTCGCTGCGGGCTCACGGGGGCGGGCAGGAACGTGGCGGGGGTGCGGGAGTTCGCGGCGGTGGCGGACCCGGCGGACGCGCTGGGGCAGAGCGTCTCCTTCTACGTCCTCTCCGACTTCTCCGAGGGCGCCCGCACCCTCGCCGACGCCCCGGGCGCCGCCCGCGAGGACTCCGCCTGGGCCGCCCTCCTCCAGGTGCCCCCCCGCCCCGCCCCGCCCCGCCCGCCTCACAAGCACGCGATTCGATCCGACGGGGGGCGGCGTCAGGTGCTGGACGCGCTGCAGCACCTGCACGCGCACCGCGTCGTCCACCGGAACCTGCGCCCCTGCAACGTCCTCGCCCTCCGCCCGCCGGCCGCCGCCGGCGCCCACACGCCGGCCTCCCCGGGGCGCGCCCTCGCCACCGGCGCCCCCACCGTCCTCAAGCTCGCCGACTGGCACTCCGCGCCCCGCGTGCGCCCCGGCCCCACCTCCCGCGCGGCGGCCGGGGCGCGCCTCACAGGCCGCGCAGTACTGCTCGACGCCGGCGGCCGAGCGTGAGGCCTACCGCCCGCCCGAGGTCCGCGCGGGGCGGCCGCACAGCGTCCCCGGCGACCTCTGGTGCGCCGGCGCCGTCGTCCGCTCCCTCTGCGCCCTCGGCGACGACGGGTGCGCCCGCGCCCCCCTCCCGCGCTTCCCGTGCCTTTCTGAGGCGGCGGGGCAGGGAGTTGGCGCCGTACTACAGCTCGGCGCTGCGGGGCGTCCTCTCGGCGCTCCTGCAGGAGGACCCGGCCCGCCGACCCCGCTCCGCCCTCGAGGCGCGCCCGCACCCCCGCCTCGGGACCCCCGCCCCAATCGAGCCGTACCCCCGCAGGCGCTCGAGATGATCCCGGCAATCCCGGCCCCGGCGCCGGCGCCCTCGCCGAAGCCGGCGGCGCCCGCCCCGCCGCGGCTCGTCCTCACCTCCCCCAACGAGACCTCCCGCCGGTGCGCGCCCCGCAGGACCCCGCGCCCCTCGCCGTGCGCCCGGCCCGGCCCGACGCGCGCCCGCCCCGCAGCTCCCTGAGCGCCATCTCCGAGGGCTCGGAGGCCGCCGGCGAGTTCGAGGAGTGCCGCGCCGGCCCCGCCGCGAAGCCCGCCCCCGCCCCCCAGCGCGCCCCGCCCGCCCCGCCCGTGCCGCCCGCCCCGCCTGCACAGCCCGTCCGCGCCGCTCCGGCTGCCCGCCCGGCGCCGGCCGCCCCCCCGCGCCTGCCGCCCGCGCCGTACCCGTGAGCCCCCCGCGCCGGCCGTCCGCGTCGCGCCGGCGGCCCCTCCCGCTCCTGCGGCCCGGCCCGCGCCGGCGGCGCCTTCTCCGCCGGCACCGCAGCCGGCGCCGGGGGCGCCCAGGCCCTTCTCCCCTTCTGCGACGGCTGCGCGCCCCGCAGCGGCCCCGAACCCGGTCCCGGCTGCCTCGCCCCGGCCGCCCCCGCCGCCCTCGCCGGCCGCCTACGGGCCCCCGCCGCCGTCGCCTTCGGCCGCCTTCTCGCGGCCTCCCCCCGCCCTCGCCGGCCGCAGTCGGGCCGCCGCCGCCCTCGCCGACTGCCGTCGCGCCGGCGCCGCCGCCGCCGGCGAGCGCGGCGCGGGTCACGCTGAAGAGCGCGGCGCTCCTCGTCCGGGCCGTCGCCGTCCCCGTCGCCGCCTTCGCCCGCCGCCGCTCCCTCGCCCCCGGCGAGCCCCTCGCCCCGCCCGAGCCCGAGCCCGAGCCCGAGCCCGAGCCTGAGGCGGAGCCGGCGGCGTACGCGTGGGCGCCGCTCTCGGCGCGGGGCCCGGGCCGGCCCGCCCGGCGCTCTTCTCGCCCACGCGCCTCTCGGAGGCCCCCGCGGAGCTCTCCGTCCGCCCCGCGAGCCCCTTCACCCCCGTGGCGCCTCCCCCGCCCCCGCCGGCCCCAGCCCGCCCCGAGCCCCGCCCCGCCCTCGCCGCCGCGCGCCCCACGCGGGCCGTCAGCGCCCCGCGCGCTCGCCCGCGCCGGCGCCGGCGCCGGCGCCGGCCCCGAGGGCGGGGCGGCTGCAGGGGAAGGCGCCGCCGGCGCTGGAGATCCGGTCGCCGGCGCGGGCGGCGGTGACGGCGGCGGCGCGGGCGTTCGAGGAGAAGGCGCGGGCGCTGGCCCCCGCGGAGGCCGGCGCGGAGACGGGGCCCCGCGCGGGCACCGTCGCCGCCCTCCTCGCCCGCTGGGAGCGCCGCGCCGACGGCGCCTGAGAGCGCGCCCTCTTCCTCGAGATCTTCTCCAGCCCGCCCTGCTTAGAAGCTTGTTCCACGGGCCCGCCCCCGAGGGCCCCTCCAGCCGTACCGCTCAGATTCTAGGACAGTTACGCCGCGCCAGCATGCATATGATTTCGCTGTACTTTACGGTCGACCCCACCGGGGGTCGAGGAACTGCACTGAAAACAAGAAATGCAAAGCAGCGAAAGCTCGAAAGCGCTGTACAAGCACGGGGCGGGGCGGGGCGCTAGGGTGCGGAGCGGCAGACAGGGCAGATGCCGGAGACGGCGAGCCAGCGCCGGAGGCAGGGCGCATGGTACGCGTGCCCGCACGGCAGCTCCAGCGCGGGCCCCGCAGGCCGGCCGGCCGCCCCCTCCCCAACTGCAACCTCCTCCCGGCAGATCGCGCATGGGATCGCCTGCGGCGGCGCGGCGCCCGCGCGGGGCCGCCACCGGGCCTCCCGCCGGGCGATTTGATCCGGGGACAAGCCCGCCGTCGCCGGGCGCGGCTCTGCGGGGGGCGCGGCTCAGGCGGGAGGGGCGGGGCGGGGCCGGGGCGGGGCGGGGCCGCGCCTTCCTCCAGCCCGCCGTCGGGCCCCTCGTCCAGGTCCCGCGAGCCGTCCAGGGCCACGATGCGCAGCCGCGCCGCCCCCGCCCCGACTGCGAGGGCGAGGCCTCAGGGCGAGCGGGGCGGGGGTCGGAGCAGGGCGCACAGGGGCGGGCGCGGGCGAGGGCGGCCTGGATCGCCTCCGCCATCTCCGCGCCGCTCTCGAAGACGAGCCGCCGACGCGCCCGCGGCGAGAAGAGCGGCCCCGCCTGCCCCTCCCCGCCCAGCAGCGCCGGCCCCACCACCAGCCTGCGAGGGGCGCCGCGGCCAGTCCCGTCAGCGTCGGCGCGCTGCGATGCGGCCTGAGCGCCCCGCGGACCCGCGGCGGAGGCCATCCTCGAGCTGACAGGCGTCCAGAGCCTCGATCTCCTCCAGCGAGCGGACCAGGAGCCGGGAGCATGCACGCGGCGCCGGGGCGGGCGGGACGCGCGGCGGCCTGCCGAAGACCTCGTCCCGCAGGGAACGCCGCATCCGCGGGGCCACGCGCGGGAGAGTCGCTGGATCTGACGCCGAGGCGCGCTCCCTCCTTGGCGTGGGCGGAGTGCTGGGCGTGGGCGGGACGGGCCATGACCGCTGACGTGGGGAGCTCGGGGTGCGCGGCGGCGTAGGCAGCAGGGGACCGGTCCCGCGCCGCATGTCAGGGAGCTCGGCGCTCTCTACTGAGCTCGACGCTGACGGTGCCATCGAGCGGGCTAGCGAACGCGCCCCCTGGCTCACGCCAGGCGCGCCCCGCCGGCGAACCCGTCGATCCTACGCCGTGCTTCTCAGGCCGCCATGCAGATTCTTGCTGAGTTCTTTTGGGGAAGGTGTTCGGATTGCCGCGAACGAAGGGAGCTCCAGTACCCGTATCCGAGGCAACTAACTCCAAACTACCTTATACCCGCATTAGTCGTTTCGGCGCGCATCCGTTTTTGAAGTCGTTCCGAGCATGGAGGCCGAGCCGGGGGATCCCGCTAGCGTAACAACTCCGTCCATAGTCTTCTTCAGCAGCGGAGGTGGGCCAATCCCATGTTCGTTGCCATCGCTGTTTGCAGGCGGCGCCAGGGCGCTAGCGCAGCAACTTCCCGAAGGCCGGGCCGGCCAGAACATCGTTAGGATGGTAGCGAAGGACTTCAAGAACGGCGGCGCCGTTGTGGACAGTCGTAGCGTCGTCCTGCAGCCCAACCAGTACATCGCGTGGGACCAGCTAGCGACTGATGCGGAAGGCATCCGATACGAGCTCATCTTCAGCCCGCCACAAGGTAATACAGTAATATGGTCGAGAAACTTGCTGACAGGGCTCGAGCGCAGCGGGCAACGGAGATCAAGATGGCGCCTCGCCTGCCTCCCAGGCTGGAAGCGCAGCAGGGGCCGGCTACGGTACTCACCGCGTACGCAACATTGCTATCTTTGTGCTTGACTGCTCTCCCTTCGCAGCCGCGGCTTACGGTGCCGGCCCGATGCCCCAACACTAGTACTGCGAACTACGCCAGTCCGCATCATACCAACTTTCCACCGGGTGCGGACCATCACCCTGTTGATGTGCGTTGTCTCATAGCATCGCCCGTGCGAAGGGTTTCCGGTCGTGGCTGGCCAAGGGGGGTACCCGTCGTTTTGGCAGACCACAACTGCTTACGACTATCAGCAGCGCGCCAACGCGGCCTTTTGCAGCTATCCTCAAGGTGCGCTTAAACATCCTGCTGAGCTAGTCGCGTCCCGCCCGCTTCTGATCGCGCAACGCGCGTCGGCGCCGCTTCCAGGCGCTCCGAGCGAGAGGTTCCGAAGCAGTGCGTTGAAGCTTGCGCGTCTGTTTCTTGATGATCTGATCGCCAGCCGCAGACCCTGGCGGCTGCGATCCATTCGCTGCAGCTGCGCGCGCCGGCGGCGCTTCTAGCGCAGATCATGAGCGAGCCCGGGCTGGCGGGGCCATCGCCGCGGCGGCGCCGCCCGGCGGCGCCGCCGCGGGCCCCAACAGCGCGTTTCCGGGCGGTGCCGGCGGCGGCGCCAGCAGCGCGCTTCCGGGCGGCGGAACGCTTCCACACTTTGGCCAGGGACATCCTGGTCCCAATGCCTATGGCCTCTTCGGCGCGCCCACTCCGGGGGCGGCCGCCGCCGGGCCGCCGTTCCCTGGGGCGGCGCCGATGACTGGCCCGTTCTCTGGATCCGGGCTCCCCTTCTCGACTGGTGCGGAAGCCCGCCGTTGCGCCTCTATATATGCAGCTAGTTGACCGGCCTTCGCAGGCGCAGCACCGTCCTGGATTGATCCGTTCAGCAACGAGGCCGCGGCGGAGGCTTGCAAGCAGGTCAACGACAAGCGCAAGAAGAGCGACAAGGAGAAGACGTCCAGAATCTTCGTGTGCGACTCCTCGCTAAAGTCCCAGTACCTGGGCGATCACACCTGTGCGTTTGCCATTTCGATGCGCGTCTAAAAGTCCGCATCCTCACATGCTTGCAGTCAAGGAGGGCGTAGACGACGGGCTCTCCCCTTCCATGTACGCCACCAAGCACTTCGGACCGCTTCTGCGCAAGAAGATCGAGAAGAGCAAGCGCAACGTCGTTTTCGGCTCGACGGGCCTCCCCGCTTCATGGGACGGCATGCTCAAAGTCGGCTGTGCAGAGAACTGTGCGGAGCTTATTCAATTTTCAATCATTAATCGCTAACCTTCGGCGCAGCTCGTGGAGCGAAGATCGTCGAGGGAGCCAGAGGCGAAGAGCTCTTGGAGCTGAAGGCGATCGAGTTTTTCGACGAAAATCCACCAGTTCAGTCATTTTTTGTTGCCTCTCGGTAACTGCATCTTCTCAACAACGTTGTTTTCCGCAGAACCCCCCGGGCGGCCTCGTGAGGCAGTGCCTCGACAGGGACCTGGGGGTCAAGAGCTATCAGAATTCCAAGAAGATCAACGTCATCATTTTCTCGAACGAGGCTGTAGCCAAGGCGCTCGATGAGGTGAGCTGCTCGAGCCCTGAGCGCGCGTGACTCGGCGAGCGGCTGTGACTGGGCTGGCGCAGTCGCTCAACCAGGAGTGCCACCCCATCTCCCTCGACTTTGGGGAGCCCAAGAAGCCCGTCGTCCAGCACACGCTCTTCATTCAGATCAAAGGCACCACGTACGTTAAGTTCTGACGTTGGCGCCTCGTCGATCTTTATTGACCTTACACCAGGTTGATCCACACCGTTCACCTGCAAGACCTGCAGAAAACGGAGCCGGGGCGCCCTCTCCTGGATCTCCTCAATAGTGTGCACATTTTTCCTCTCAAGCCCGTCAACCTTTATTTTTTTCTTGCTGGGAAATTTATTTCGTCCTGCAGAGGAGATCAAGACTTTTCTTCAAGGCTTGAGTGACGAGGCAGATCCGGAGTCGCAGGTGCAGATCGTCCGTCTGCACCTTTCAGATGGCAAGGCTCGCGGCCGGAGCCGCAAGGGCAAGTCAGGGACCCTCGACAGGCCCTACACTGCCGCTGAGCAGCTCCACTCCCAGAACTGTCGTATCGAAGGTGTGCTTTGCCTTTCAAATTAATTCAAATTAATTTAATGCGAAGGTGTCTGAATAAATCCGGTTGCAGCACTCACGGAACATGGCTGCCTCGTGCGCGAGGTAGTTCTCACGGTGGCCAAGGCCAAAAAGACCAAGGATGCCAAGCAAGCTACGATGAAGCCTCTTCTGGTGGAGCTGGCCCGCAACCCGCTCGAGGTATACCGCTTTTTTATCGCCTTTTCGCTTTCTGTAATTAACCTGAAAATTAACTGCTTGCTCAGACGGAGGCGAACGAAGCTGACTGTTCCGTGGTCAAGCCTGACGTCGACGTGAGCTGTGACGGCCACGCTGCCGTTCTCCACGCCCTCCTCAAGACCACAGACGACGAGGCGGTCAAGTCGTCCATCTTCATGATGGCACATACCTTCCAACCGCCCTTGACGGTCTGCACCCCTGCTCTCTCCCTCTCTCGCCCCCCCCCCCTCCCCCCCCTCCCCCCCTTCCCCCCCCCCCCCCACACACACACACACCCACCCCAACCTCCACCCCACCGCCCCCCCCCCCCCCCCCCCCCCCCCGCCCCCGCGCCCCCACCCCCACCCCCCACCCCAACGCCCCCCCACCCCCTCCCACCCCCACCCCAACGCCCCCCCCCCCACCCCCCTCCCTTTCTGAGAAGAGGGTATTCTGCAGCTCAGCATCTCGAAGCCGGAGTTGCTTCCTGTGGAAATCCGCAACTGTCTTCTGAGTGGCGAGCAGATCGAAGCTCTTCGCAAAAAGTACAGGAGCAAGCTGAAGCGCAAGAAGCAGAATGACGACGAAGGTTAGCTTCTTTCCTCGAACTTGCTTTCCAATTTTCTTCTGATAAACCAGTTGCAGCAACCGCGGAGGAGGTCGTCGAACTCGATGGGAGCGAGGACGAGCGCGAGCAGGAGACGGAGAGCACGTGCAGCGCGAGCTCTCCGGCGCCCGTCCCCCGCCTGCGCCCCGCGGCCGTGGTCCCCCCCACACTCGCCTCCACCCGCGCGCGGCGGGGCAATGCCGGCATGCGCAAGGGCGACGACTCGCCTTAATCTGACTTAGTACCATATGCATGTTCTTCGCGCAATTTTATATCATGATCATGATCATGAATGACGTGTATAATTGCGAGGCATGGCGTAGCTGCAGCTGGCCGCGGGCGGGGCACCGGCATGGTGGCCGCCGGGCGCCCTGGCGAAGTACGCCTAGGTGCCCTCCGGTTATCACGGCGTACCGCCGCGGCGGTCGGGCCGCGGACCTTGCTCAGGCCCAGACGGAAGGTAATTAATATAAACCCGCACAAGCACCGGGTTTTCACTCAAGCGTAACGGGTCGGGCCCGCGCGCACGGGGGGGAAGCCTGCGGCTCGAGCTTGCCCGGCTGCTCATGATCAAAGACGCAGTACTCCCAGCGATCGCGACTTCCCGCTTTTAATTTGGATCAAGATGTACGTGGTCTAAATACTTCATTTGTAATCAAATACCAAGCTTCGCCGAACGTTCCGGACGATGAGCAGCGCTGATCGATGTTGAAGTAGAATTGATGATGAACTTAGGAAAGTAAGGTCTAATGCTTTGGTCTGAAGACTCATGATAACGTGGATCGTCCGGAACGTTCGCGCTCGCCGCGAAAATCGGTGCACACACTCTTAAGATATCATTCTTTAAGAATCTCACTCATTATATCGAAATGAAGCTCTGCTGGCTCGCTCTGTGTCGCGATCGATCGGCGTGACCATCAACCAAGGGGCCCCGGCGAAGGCGCGGGACCCAGGCGCGCGGCACAGGCTCTGCTGGGGCCGAGAAAGCGACAAACGAAAGCTATTTGAGTGCTTCACATGCTATACAAGGCAGCAGGCGCCGGTCGGGCCGGGCCGGCAGGGGTGGGGCCCCTCAAACGCCCGTCCCCCTAGGCCTGCCACCCGCCCCCCCTGCCACCCCTGCGCCGGCGCCCCGCGAGCCGACGGCTGCCCGCGCGGCCCCGGCTCGATAAACTGAATCCCAGGGAGGATGGATGCAGGCGCGGGGCCCGCCCTGGGGAGGACGGGCGTGGTTCCGCGGGCCCATCATTCTCAGATGCCCCCCTCACTCCCTGGAGGCGAAAGGAGAGGGATAGGGGAAGTGTTTTACCCTTCCCCAATAAATTATGTATAAAAATGTGTCTATACAAAACGAAGAATCGATGCTCATTTCAACACAACGCCCACAACGCCCGCGGCCGCGGCCTAGCCTCAATATTAATTTGCAAGCGGCTCCCCTTGAGGAACCGCGGTGGCTCCTTCAGAAACCGCGGCGGCTCCTGTGAGAACCGCGGCGGCTCCCTCAGAAACCGCGGCGGCTCCCTCAGGAACCGCGGCGGCTCCCACAGGAACCGCGGCGGCTCCCTAAGGAACCGCGGCGGTTTCCTAAGGAACCGCGGCGGCTCCCTCAGGAACCGCGGCGGCTCCCTCAGGAACCGCGGCGGCTCCCTAAGGAACCGCGGCGGCTCCCTAAGGAACCGCGGCGGTTCCCTCAGGAACCGCGGCGGTTCCTTGCAATCGAGGAACTGGCGGGTACCCCCTGATTTTGAGCGAGTAGAAAACTCAGCCAGCTCTGGGGTCGGAAGCATTGTAGGCAGTGGGGCGCAAGTGTACTCCGCCCCTGCGGCGAATATGGAGATCCCGAAGGTACTGCAGCTGAGTGTTGTGCCGCGTCAACTCCGGTGTTGCGGGCTCTCACGTCGCGGGCAGTGCTCCGGCCACGAGCGCTGCTGCGTCGAATGCGAATTAGGCGACCTGCACAGGGAAGTTCGAGCGAGTCCGATGCATCGCGCCGCCAGTTCAGAACAGCAAGGCGGAGACGCAAAACAACGCCTTAAACGCCTTAAGTAGCACCGTAAGCGCTGACATCATTACGCCGCGCAAGTCCTGCGCCCCGCCCGCGCCCTGGCCCATGCCGCGGCCGCCGACCCTGCGTCGCGGCCCCACCCGCCGCGCCGCAGTAGCCAGCGGCCGACGCAGCCGCCGGCACCCTGCCCCCGGGCGGTGGCGGCGTTCGCGTGCGTGCGCGGCGGAGGAGGGCCGGCACCGTCTTCCTCGAGCCGGCCAGGCGGGGCAGGCGGCTCCCGCGGGGCGTGACGGCGGGGCATGCGGGAGGGGGCTGGGGCGGCGGGCGCCTCGCCTGCCCCCTCATCTTCCAGGCGCGCTGCCCCCGCCCCACCGCCCCGCCGCGCGGCGGACAGCCTCAATGCCTCAATGCGGCGGACTGGAGGGCGCCAGCCGGCGAAGCGCCGCCCGCGGCTCTTTGCTCGAGATCCACGTGCGCCTCGCCCCCCGCCCCCGCGCCCCCACGGTCATGCGTAAATGCATCTCGCTGGCCCCCGCAGCGGCCTCGACGAGAGCCCTCGCCCGTCGCCCGCCCCGGAGTCGCCCACGGCTCGCGCGGCGGCCGGTGCCCTGGCACCGCCCGCGGCCCATGCCGCCGCCCCCACCCCACCCGCTCGCCGCCCCGGAGTCGCCCACGGCTCGCGCGGCGGCCGGCGCCCTGGCACCGCCTGCGGCCCATGCCGCCGCCCCCACCCCCACCCCGCTCGCCGCCCCGGAGTCGCCCACGGCTCGTGCGGCGGCCGGCGCCCTGGCACCGCCTGCGGCCCATGCCGCCGCCCCACCCCCACCCCGCTCGCCGCCCCGGAGTCGCCCACGGCTCGTGCGGCGGCCGGCGCCCTGGCACCGCCTGCGGCCCATGCCGCCGCCCCCACCCCCACCCCGCTCGCCGCCCCGGAGTCGCCCACGGCTCGTGCGGCGGCCGGCGCCCTGGCACCGCCTGCGGCCCATGCCGCCGCCCCCACCCCACCCCGCTCGCCGCCCCGGAGTCGCCCACGGCTCGCGCGGCGGCCGGTGCCCTGGCACCGCCCGCGGCCCATGCCGCCGCCCCCACCCCCACCCCGCTCGCAATGCTTTGACGAGAATATGTCATTGCTAGAGGCGGGCATCCACGGGCCACAAGAGCACGGGCAGAGGCGGCCAGGCAGAGCACCGCGAGTACGCGGACACGGGGCTCGCTCCGGGGTTGTAGGGCAGTCCCCTGCGGACAAATTAAAAGGCGCGCTCGATGAGGCGAGCCGATAGATCCCTCCAAGAGCTTCACTACAACTTGCGGGGGCGCTAGCTACGGCGCCAGTACGGCGCGAGGGGCGGAGTTGTGGACGCCCAACTGAGCGCGGGGGCGGCGCTTGTCGCGCTCTAGGGCAAGCACGGTCATTCTCACCGCCTTCGAGTGATACCGGAAGCTTGTCGGAATGATGCTGGAGCGTTGTGAAGGTCTTGGTCCGGATCCTGCCCGCCGCGGTCAGGTTCCCAAAGTTGCGGCGGACGGCCGCCAGACCACGCTCACGCGTAGCTGGAACAGCATAGTTCGCGTTTAAGTGGCGCTAGATCGCGTCCGCACCGTGGTTTCGCGACGCGACTTCCGCAGCAGCACAAAAGTCCAAAATGGCCGTGCCCGACCAGCTCAGCCGATTGGCAGACCCCCTTTTATGAGTTGTTTGCTCACAGGACGCGCCCCACGACGCCTGGAATTTGCTACACAAACTATTCTACCTGGAGTTGAACAACTGCAAACCTAGGTATAGGGGTAGATTGGAGTATCAGTGCCGGAGTATACCCGCCGGCGGCTTCCAGGCCAAGTTGCACTGAGCCTCGAGCGACATTGGCGACGCCATGGCGTCCCTGATGAAGCTTCCGATCGTAATTGACAACGGGACAGGGTGCGCATCTTCCCGCGCGCCAGTTGGCGCGGGCCGAGCGTACGCGCAGGTACACGAAGATGGGCTACGCGAACAACGTGGAGCCGAATTTCGTCATACCTACGGTCATCGCGCTCGGCGACCGGCAGGGTCCGCCGGCCGCGCGCCCGCGCCGCGCGGCGTTTGAACTCCCGCCTCCGGGCAGGTGCGGCGACGCGGCCGGGGCGCATACCCGACCTGGACTTCGAGATTGGCGACGAGGCGCTCTCGTACAGCCGCCGGGTGGAGCAGAGCACGCTGAGCTACCCGGTGCGGGGCGGCCTCATCGAGAACTGGGACCACATGGAGAAGTTCTGGGCGCGGAGCATCTTCCACTACCTCAAGTGCGAACCGGAGGACCACAACTTCCTCCTCGTGCGCCCCGCCCGCCCCGCCCCGCCGCGGCGCCGCGCGGCCCGAGCCGCCGCGGCCGGCGCGCAGACGGAGGCGCCGATGAACCCGCCGGAGAGCCGGGAGCAGATGGCGGAGATCATGTTCGAGACTTTCAACGTCAACGGGCTCTACATCGCCGTCCAGGCGCGCCCGCAGCTAGCCGCCCCGCCGCCCCGCCCCCGCCGCGGCGGCCGCGGGGCGCGAGGCGAGGCGGGCGGGGCAGGCGGTGCTGGCGCTGTACGCAGGGATGACGGCGAAGCGGAGCCCCGGGGGCGTCGACGCGCTCACGGGCACCGTCGTCGACTCGGGCGACGGGGTCACCCACGTCATCCCCATCGCGCGCCCCGCCCCGCCCCGCCCCGCCCCGCGCGCTGCCCCGGCCGCCCGCCCGCTGATCCGGCGGGGCGCAGGACCGTGGCTACGTGATCAGCACGTGCATACGCAGCGTGCCGATCGCGGGGCGCGACATCACGAACTTCACCATGCAGCTCATGCGCGACCGCGAGACCGCGTGCGCCCCCGCCCGCGCGCCCCGCCCCGCCCCGCCCCCTTTACAACCCGCGCTCCTCCCTCCGCGCAGCATACCCCCCGAGGAGGCCCTCGATATCGCGCGCCGAGTCAAGGCGCGCAGGGCGGGCCGCCGTACCCCCCGTCGCGCTGATCCCCCCCCTTCCCCGCAGGAGACGTACGGGTACGTGGCGACGGACCTCGCGGAGGAGTTCCGCAAGTTTGACAGGCGCGGAGTCGCCGGCTCGGGTCCCCCCGGCGCCCGTTTGCTCACCCGCCGGCGCAGGGACGCCAACCTCTTCAAGCGCTTCTCGGGGCGCGTCGCGCGCACAAACCAGGCGCGCCGCCCGCCCCCGAAAGCGCCCCTCGCGGGACCCGAACCCGCGCGCGCAGCCGTGGCAGTGCGACGTGGGGTACGAGCAGTTCCTGGCCCCCGAGATTTTCTTCAGCCCCGAGATCTCCCCCGGCGACTACACACAACCCCTCCCCAAGGTGACCCCCCTGCCGCCCCCCCTCTCGGCGCCCTGCCCCTGCCGCCGCGTACCCCGCCCGAGGCCGCCGTACCCCCCGCAGATCATCGACGAGGTGATCCAGTCGTGCCCCATCGATTGCAGGCGCGGCCTCTACCGCGTACGTACCCCTACCCGTCTGGAGGTGTAACTCTTCCCGCTCATCGCGGGGTACGGTAGAACGTCGTCCTGTCCGGGGGCTCCTGCATGTTCAAGGGCTTCCGCCGCCGCGCGGAGAAGAACATCCAGGCGCGCATACCCCTTCCCTAAGCTTGGCTGCTGTACCCGCCTGACGCGACGCCCTCTGAAGGCCTTCTGTGACGAGCGCTTCGAGCTGAACCAGAAGGCACGCCGTGTACCCCCTTCCGCGTCCTCCCGCGAAAATTTGACCCCGCTCTTTCGCCGCAGTTCATCCGCGAGCGCGTCGGGGCCGCGCACCAGTCCCACGACGACGGCCTGGTCCGCGTACCCCCATCCTGCACGCGCACCCCCCGCTGACTCCCTCCTCCCTCCTGCCAGACCTCTGGCCCGCTGGAGGTCAAAGTGATCGCGCCGCCCCTCGCGAACCTCTCGTACTCGGTCTGGTACGGCGGCTCCTACCTCGCGACCCTCGTGCGCCCGTACCTCCTCGGGTTCCCGCGTACCCCCGTGAGCCCGGCGCCCCTGCTGCGCGCAGCCGGGGATGGCGCAGATGTGGCACTCGAAGGAGCAGTACATGGAGTACGGGCCCTCCATCTGCCGCCACAACAAGCTCCTCGAGTCCGGCTGATCATGCGAGGGCGCGCCCCGGGCTCCTGCCCTTCCAAATTCCCCCTGCGCATGCCTGCCGCCCGCTCCCCATGTCCGTGCTCTCCGGGCCCGGCAGGCCCCCGGCCTTCCGCCACCCCTGCCATACCTGTTCCGAAAACTTCCGGGGACTGTTACATACTGTTCCAAACACTTCTAACTTCTGTTCCACACATATAAGGCCAGAAGTTCCGTTCCACACCTAACTGCAAATTTGCACTCCGCCCATTTAGATTTCTCGAGAATCTGACGCCAGTTTGAATTCCTGGCGCGA
Organism: Cyanophora paradoxa; assembly: GCA_004431415.1. Taxonomy (NCBI): domain Eukaryota; class Glaucocystophyceae; order Cyanophorales; family Cyanophoraceae; genus Cyanophora; species Cyanophora paradoxa. The sequence goes on from QPMI01000639.1 coordinate 34,396, forward strand.
AGGATTCGATAAAATACTTTCCGCTCCCTCCGTGCCTCAATTAATATTGGAGAGACAGGGGGCGGGGGAGGGGGGGGGGAGAGGGGGGGGTGGGGGGAGGGGGAGTGGGAGGGGAGGGGGGTGGGGGGAGGCTGGAGCTTTCTCTCCTGCTTGTTTTGTATGTCGGACGTATCAAAGAAATCGAATGCACTACCATGCTGCGGCGCCGGCATATATAAATTAGTGAACGTTCCTGTGCTCGTGAGCTCGTCGCCCGTAATTGATTCCCCACTTTCTCCCGACCCTCACTTTCACAAGAATCAATTGCAAAGGCTATAGAATCAGAAAGCGATGCGGACCGCATCGCGGAGGAGATCACTGCATTGAAAGGCGACTGTTTCTATAAGTGTACAAGGGTCCGGGCGGATCCGGACGTCTACTGAAACTAACTGCAACTAGGCTACGAATATACATACCGCGCCGACTAAGCGGCTCCGAGCACGGGCACGGGCAGGGCCGCGGACCGAGGCGCGAGTGGGCGGGACCCAGCTCCGGCGACGAGCGGGGCGCGGCCCGTGCCGAGGGCGGGGAGCTGGAGGTTAGAGGGGGTACCGGGTGCCGGGGCGGGGGCGGGGGCGGGGGCGGGGGCGGGCCGCTGGAGGAGGGCGGGGAGGAGGCGGGGACGCGGGCGGGCGGGGCGAGGGCGGCGAGGCGCTCGGCGCGCTGGGCGGAGGCGAGGTCGCAGGAGGCGCGGTCCACGAGGGCCACCGTCGCCCGCAGCCGCCGCCCCTCCGCCTCCGGCCGCAGCGGCCGCCGCGGGGCCCCGGGCCCGGCCTCGGGGTGCGCCTCGCGGCTCAGGTGGAGCGCGGGGCCCTCGGCGAAGGCGGCGAGGCGGGGCCGCCAGGGCGTCCGGACCTCGGAGATGCGCAGCGTCCGCGCCTCCACCACCGTGTCCACGAAGGCGCACTCGCACCGCCCCGGCCCCGGCGCCCGCGCCGGCCCGACGCCGCCGCGCGCCTCGGCATCGGCCTCGGCCTCGGCGCAGGCGGCGCAGCGCTCGAAGCGGCGCGGGTAGCGCTCCGCCATGACGAACTGGCGGGGGGCGTCAGACGGGGAGGCGGGGCG
>QPMI01000640.1:0-192815 GCA_004431415.1 Cyanophora paradoxa
AGCCCGGCCCCGCGGCGGCCGGCGGGGCGCACCGCGCGCACGAGGCCGAGCCGGTGCGCTGGCAGGAGTGGTTCCGCGTGCTGCTCTTCCACGAGGTCGGCTTCGTCTTCATGGCCGCCCGCATGATCGTCGTCCGCACCCGCCCCGCCCCGCCCTGAAGCCCCCCGCCCTGAGCCCCCGCCCCGCCCCCCGCCCCAGGTCTTCTCCCAAGTCGCCGTGCGCCTCCCCCGGTCTTCTCGCCGGCCTCGGGGCGCCTCTGAGCGCCCTCCGCCCCCCGCAGATGCCGTTCTACCTCGTCCGTCGGGCCCCGCCGCTCCCCCCTCGGCAGGGCGCGGGGGCCGGCGCCGACGCTCGCGCGCAGGTCTACCGCCTCCACCTCGACTCGATGTCCCTCGCCGTCGTCCCCCTCCTCGTCCAGCTCATGTCCCTCATCGGCTCCTTCTGGGTCCCCTAGTCCGCCCCCCGCCCCGCCCCGCCCCGCCCCGCCCCGCCCCAGGCGACGGGGCGGGGCAGCGTGAACCGGGCGCTGGGCCTCAAGGCCGGCTACATGGGCGGCGCTGCCCTCTGCGTGTGCCCCGCCCCCCTCCGCCTCCCACGCCCGGCCGGCCTGAGGGGCGGGCAGATCCTCGCGGCGGCGGCCTTCTTCTTCCTCGACTCGCCGCCGTACCTGGTGTACCCGTCGGCGCTGGTGCTGGGGCTGGGGACGGCGGGCGTGGCGGTGACGGCGATGATGCTCGAGGCGGTCGTCGTCGGCGAGCACACCGACTCCGCCGCCTTCGTCTACGGGTCCCCGCCCCCCGCCCCCCCCGCCCCCCCGCCTCACGGCCGCCCCCCGCCCTGCCCCGCAGCTTCTACGGCTTCCTCGAGAAGCTCAGCGGCGGTGCTCCCCGCCCGCCTCGCCCCGCCCGGCACCGCACCGCCCCTGCTCCGGTCGCCGGGTGACGGGCGGGGCGCGCGGGGGCAGGCGTGGCGATCTTCTTTCTGAACCCGTACCTGACGAGCTCGGCCGGCTCGGCGTGGGCGATGAGCGCCGTGCCGGGCCTCGCGAGCGCCCTCTCCCTCCTCCTCCTCCTCGTCGCCGTCCGCCTCCCCGAGGGGCAGCACTCCCTCCGGCGCGCCCCGCCCCGCGCCGCCCCGGCGGTGCGGTGCGCTGGAGGGGGGGGCGCTGAGGGGGGCCGGGGGCAGGCGGACGGCGTCGGGGATGGAGGCGCAGCAGGAGGCGACGGCGGGGGACGTCGAGGCGCACGGCCTCGCCGGCGCCGACTTCGAGGGCATCCGCGAGGCCCGCCCCGCCCCCGGCCCCCGCACGCCCCCGCCCCAGCCCCGCCCCGCAGGCCTTCGAGGCGCGCCACCCGCGCCGGAAGACGCCGCGGGCGGGGGCGCGGTGGACGCTGGAGGAGATCCTGCCCGAGCGCGAGTTCTTCGCGGCGGGGGCGATGGGCAAGGTCGTCCCCTACGCCGTCGTCGAGCACTACGACTGGGAGACCGCCGCCTCCATCACCTCCGCCTGCCTCTAGCCCCGCCGCCCCCCCCCCCCCCCCCCCCCCCCCCCTTTTTTTCAAAGCGCGCGTTCGCCGCCCGTGCGTTTCATCCTGCAGTCTTGGTCCGACTATCATAGTATCTCGGTCGTGAGTACTAAGTAGGCGTGAGGCCCGCGCGCAGCCGTCCCCGGACGGCCGGCGGCGGAGGCCGCTGACATTGGTTTTTCTGATTGCCACAGAGTCCTAGATCTGCCGCAGCGACCCATGTTTCAAGATCACATGTTTCATTTCATGCAGTGGTACCAACAGATCGTTAACGTTTTCCTTGTCTGCGTATACTACGGCTACTAGGCTAAGTATAGACTAGTACACGGGCTCGATTGAACGGCCATCACTGAGTTAAGCTCGTACATCACGTGTACGTAAGCGTGTGTGAAAAGAACTACTACATGCTAAGAAACTGAAATTTTTAAAATGCAAAACTTGAAAGAAGGACACCATATATTCAATGATTGTGCCACTGGGGGCCATGTGCACGGTGAACGAAAATTGAATTCGAAATCGACTGAATTCTAGTAGTAGCCCTAGGCCTGCTGCCAGGCACAGCCGCTGAGCTGCTGTCATGTAGACTATAGCTACGGGGCCCCAGCCCAGTTAGCCTGGTAGCCTAGGTCGGCGTTAACGCTCGCGATCGTGAGCTCGAGGGGCGGCGGGGGCGGGGGCGGGCGGGGCGGGGCGAGGGGGACGGAAGCGCTGGCGGAGCTCGTTGGCGGGGGCTCGCCTCGGCGATGTGGATGGCGTTGAGGACCTCTAGGGCGCGGAGCTCGCCCTCGGGGGCGACGCGGAGCCGGCCCTCGAGGAGCAGCGCGGGCACCTCCTCGAGCCGCGAGCTGCCCCGCCTCCTCGCGCCGGCCCCGGGCGCCCCCCCACGCGAGCAGCGCCTCCGCCTTCAGCACCACCACCGCCGCCACCTCCCTCTCCACCCACCCTCCCCGCGAGCGTCACCGGCCCCCGGGAGGGGGGGGGGGGGGGGGGCGGCAAGGGGGTGTACCTGTTGCCGTAGACCTCGAGTGCCTCGGCAGCCACGTACTGTCCCTGCGCGAGCTTGAAGATCTGCGGGGGGGTGAGCTGCAGGGGCCGCGCGAGAAAGCGGGGGCGGCGGGCGCGCGTTCTTCTTGCAGTCGATGACGGAGAAGGTGCCGTCCTCGTTAAAACGTTGAGCTTGCCGACGTCGCAGTGTGGAGCCAGCCGTCGCCGTCCGGCATCCCCCCTGTCTCCTGCTCGTTCTTGTGGTAGATCGTAGCCCAGCTCGAAGCGCCGCGGGACCTAGGCGTGGTCGTTGTCAGGGCGTTGTCGTTGCGCAGAACGGCGGCAATTGCAATTGCAAGCTTTAAGCGCTCAGGGTGTTACCTCGTCGATGCGCGTCGTCAGGGTCTTGCGGTGCCCGCCGGCCGGGTTGGGGGATGCTGGAGCTGCGAATACAACTCGGGCCGCCTGTACTTGGCCTCGATCTGCTTCAGGCAGCGTGGCCAGGTAGGCGGTGACCCAGCACCCTGAGCTCGGCGCTGCGCCTCGACACGTTGAGACTCGCTCGTTGGATTCGCTCTTTGGCTGTGAGCGGCCGATCGTTCAGCGGCCGGAGTGCACGCCCCCCTTCAGAGGGCCCTGCCTGCGTCGTCCGCGGCTTCTCGCCCCCGTAGTTAGCACCGCCGCTTCTAGCTAGCGTTGTCCGCAGCAAGTATGCCAGTGTTATCAATGTGCAAACTTCGCGCTTCTCCGCGCGGGGTCTCCGGGTTGCCAGTGCTTCCGGGCCGGCGACGGCGCGCCTTGTCCATCGCCTCCAGACATGCAAGGGGAAACAATCGCCGAAGGATCGAGCGCTTTAGCGCAGTGGTATAAGGTCGTGCTACGACCTCCCGGATTCCCGGGTTCGGTTCCTGCTGTTTCCGCTACGTTGTACTTCGAATCCTTGTGATTCCCGATACCGTGACTTGTATCCTCGTTGTGTACTACGAGTGGGCACGCCCACCGTAGATCTTAAAAAAAAAAAGAGAGGAGAAATTAAGGACCGGAGAGCTAGCTAGAGGAGATCGCCTCGAGAGGCCTAGGAGAATTCGAATTAAATTAAAGCTTTAGGAGCTCGAGAGAGGAGAATTTGAGGTTGTAAACCACAGCAGGCTCTAATCTCGCGACTTGTAGACGAACGATGAACGAACGAGGCCGCGTGGAACCTCCGCGGTCGCTAATTTTCAACGGGTTTTCGAGTTCCATGCGGTGTACGTTAAAAAAGCCAAGTCTAGTGCTAATCTCTAGCGCCAGCTAGTCTGGGCTCTTTGGAGCGGGGCAGGGGTAGAGCAGCTCAGCATCGCGCTCCTGCTCTGGCGATGGCGTCTGCGTCGCCGAGCGCTCCTAGTGCTAGCTGTCGTCGTTCTGGTGGTCCAGATCTGATCCACGTGCTCGGCCGCGGCGCTCGTGAGCGACGCCTCTAGCTCGGATGGCGGAACGCTGTCTAGGAAGCTGCCATCAGTGATGGCATTAATAATACTCCCCAAAACGCCGACCTTAACATTAATAGTTAAGGTCTTTATTATAATATTAATAACATTATAGTGTATTATAATAATGCTCCATACAAATCCCGCCCCGGCAGCCCCGTCCTGCTTCTTCTTCGTACATTCAGCACTCTTAAATGAAGCAGATAAGCAAGATTCAACCGTTTGAACTGTGCAGCTACGTGTTTAGAACAGGCTTGTGCCTTCTTTAAGAGATGGTGAGAGGGGTATGGTACCTGAGGTGTGTTCCATGGAGCTGTCAGGATGTCCGAGCGCTCGCAGAGCATTCAGACACATCTTAAACATCGTTTTAAAGCGTTGAGTTGCGTCGTGGTGCGCTCCTGGGCAAAAGAAAGCGCACTAATAGGGGGTACCCCGTATATTAATATTGTATTGTTAAGGTCCCCGATTCGGGGAACCTTATAATAATACTATTATAATGCATTATAATAATGTTTATTACTGGATATTAATATTAAACGGCCATCACTGGCTGCCATCACCGACAGACTGCGCGGCGTCTCCGCCTGAGGCCTGCGCCATGGCCGTGCGCGACCGCTAGGTGCTAGCCAGCAAGGGTACGATAGCTGCTAGCTCGAAGGCGTACCTCTGCAACCGCTCGAGAGGTTCCAAGCGCTAAGTTCTGGCCTAATTCCATTTCCACGCGTTTAGCTATAGGCCTAAACGCGTGGAAATGGAATCGCCGGTTCGTTAGCCGGACGACGAAATTTCTGAAAAAAAACCTCGTTCGTCCGAGTCGTGCACTTAGGCTAATTTGCGACTACGGGAAATCGTCCATGTGGTTTACGCCCTGAGCCTCGAGGGGAGGGGGGGGGGGGGGGGGGGGGGGGGCGTCCTGACTAGAGGCGGGTAGAGCGAATTTGCGAACCTTCAGCCGTCACCCGTGACTTCCGCGCTTCACGGTAAGCTGCACGCGTCGTTCTGGGCCCTGCAAGACGCAAAGCCTCGGGAATAGCCATCCAGTCGCCCAGAGTAAACAGTAGCAACAGCTGCAACAGGAAACAGAACTAAGTTCAATACGCAGCCGCGCAAGTTCAGCTGTAGTCGTGCAAACCTGCCGCGCTCTGCCTGATCGGTTGGTCCCAGGTTTCGCTGTGGGAGCGCCTTGAGCGACGGCAGTCCTTTCTTGACAAGGTTCGTGCGCTCTGTGCACGGAGATTAGCGCTGATCCGGGCGCGCTCTTGATATCCCGCATCGCTGCGGTTGCGCATCGGTGGCAGTTTCGATCGACCCCGTCTGTTGAGTCTAACAGTATCTGTTCCGTTCAGGTCTGAGGGTCGGTCTGAGGATCAGGAGGCTCGATGGCAGAGCACGCAGGAGGCGGGGGCGGCAGCAACCAGCAGCGCCGCTCCCGGCACCTGTGGGTTGGGTGAGCTGCATCGCTCTCGGTCCAGACAGCATGCGCTTAGTGCCTTATCGCTCCTCCTACTCAGGAACGTCGGCGCCGAGCTTTCCGAGGAGGACATCCGGCGCGCGTTTGATCCTTACGGCGAAATTCTCAGCATCCGACTCGTGCGGGAGACGTCATGCTGCTTCGTCAACTTCAGAAACGTGGAAGATGCCGTGGTCGCCCGCCAGAAGCTGCAGCGGACGGTGATCCCGCCGGGAGAGTCGAAGATCGAGATCAACTTCGGCAAGGTCGGTCGCTCCTTTTCCTGCCCGGGCCGCTGTAACAGGCACGTGCAGCGCCAAGACAACATGACGAGCCGGCACCTCTGGGTCGGCAACCTGGAGTCCGACATGAACGAGGACAACCTCAAGAACCTCTTCGCCCCGTTCGGGCAGGTGCCCTCCGTCTTCGGCCTTTGTTTTCTTTTTGCGGAGGGCGGGGCAGGTGCTGAGCGTGCGGCTGCTGCGGGAGACGAACTGCGGCTTCGTCAACTTCAAGACCGTCGAGGAGGCCGTCGCCGCGCGCACCGCCATGCAGGTGCCCGCCTCGCCCCCGCCGCGCCCCCGCGCCGCCGGCCGACGCGGCGGGGTGCAGGGCAAGCGGCTCTCAGCGGACGCGAAGCCGATCGAGATCGACTTCAAGTTCCCCCGCAACCAGGACAGTAATGGCGGCGCCGGTGGCGCTGCCGCCGCCGGCGGCGGCGGCGGGCGGCGAGGCGAGGACGGCTCCGGCGGCGGCAAGAGCCGCAGCGGTGGTCGCAGCAAGAAGGGTGGGAACGGGCAGCAGCAGCAGCAGCAGCAGGGGCCGGCGGGGCAGCAGCAGCAGGGCGGGCCCGGGCAGGGGGTGCGGTACGCTGTGCCGGGGGCGATGCCGGCGGGCATCCCGGACTACGACCTGGTGCAGCCGCTGCCGATGGTCGTGCCGGCGGCCGCCCCCGCGTGGCCCCGCCCCGCCGTCGACCCGCCTTCGTCCACATGGCCCCGCAGCAGCACTTCATGCCCCAGTCCTCTTTCCCTCCCGCCACTGCCCTGCCCCGCCCCGCCTCGCCGGCCCCGCGCTCACCGGCCGGGGGCGCCTGCGCAGATGGGCGGCCCGCCCCCCATGGTGCTCCCGCAGGCCTGGCGGCCCCGCCGGGCATGCCCCCGGCGCCGCCTACGGGCCCTCTCCCCGACCGCCGCGGCGGCCGTGCCGGCGGCCGGTGGCGCCCTCCGGCGGGGTACGCGGCGGCGGCGGGGAATGCACTCTGCCGGTCTCGGCAGGGGCGGCGGCGGCGACGGCGGCGCTGGCGGCGGCGGCGGCGGCCTCGTCGACGACAAACGCGGCGAGCGCGGGCGGGGAGCACGGGGCGGCGGGCGCGGCTGGCGGGCAGGAGCTGGAGATGGCGTCGAGCAGCACGGACTGGACCGTGCGCGTCAAGGCCTGGCGTTACTGGTGCCAGCTCTTCCACCGCGCCGAGAGCGAGGACGCACAGGTCCGCCATCCCAACCCGCCCCCGCAACCCCCGACGGGCCCCGCAGGTTATGTACGCGCACGCGGACGACTGCGCGAGCCAGCCCTGACCTTCGTCCAAGTGCGCCGCCGCGCCGCGCCGCGCCGCGCCGCTCCCGCCCCGGCGCCGGCGCCGAGCGCGGCGGCAGATGTTCCTCCAGTCGAACGCGCTGGAGGGCGCCATCGACTCGGTCATGCGGTGCGCCGCCCGTGCCGGCCGGCCGGTGTCGGGGCGCGGGCGCTGGCGTGACGGGGGCGGGGGGCAGATGCCGCCGGACACGGACGCGGACCTGCTGCTGTGCCTGTTCAGCTACTGCCTGGAGGGGACGACGCCGTCCACCGCCGCCTCCTCGACGGCCTCTGCGCCCTCGCCAACCTCCTCCGCCAGGCCCGCCCGCCCCGCCCGCCCCGCCCCGCCCCATTTCCGCCCCGCCCCTGACCGCGCCGCAGCACGGCTACTCGGCGTTCGGGAGCGGGCTGCCTAACCAGGGCCCCACGATCGCCCGCGTCATGCGGATGACCGTCGCCGCCTACAAGTTCGACCCCATGCAGGCCCGCCCCGCCCCGCCCCGCCGCCTGCAGCGCGCCCGAGGCGCCGCGCAGGTCCAGAAGTTCGCGACCTTCTTCTCGAACCAGCTGGAGGAGACGAACCGGCGCCTCGCGGAGAGCGAGCGCCGTCTCCAGCAGCTCGACACCGTGCGCGCCGCCGCGCCGCGCCCGGCCTCGCGCGCGGCTGAGGCGGCGCAGGCGTCGGACGCGGTGGCCGCGCTGCTGGAGAGCACGAACCTGACGAGCGAGCTGCTGCGCCTCTCCAAGCAGAAGCAGCAGAAGATGCGCTCCATGCTCAGCCGCCAGACCGCCTTCCGCTCCGGCCGCGACATCCGCGCCCTCTTCGAGGACATCTACAAGGCCCGCCCGCCCGCCCCGCCCGCGCCGCCCCCCCGCCTGACGCCCCGCAGGTCCTCCACGACCTCCTCACCCCGCCCCGGCGCAAGAGCGAGGACCACTCCAACGGCCACGCCGCCGAGAAGGCCGCCGCCGAGCACGACGAGAAGGCGGGGCCGGGGGCGGCGGGGGAGGGGAGCGGGGCGGGGGTGCAGGGGCACGGGGGCCACGGAGAGGAGCACGGGCAGAGCGCGGCGTACCGGATGATCCTGCAGCGCGTGCGCGAGTTCGTCGACTCGTCGTGCGCCACCCTCCTCGACATCGTCGAGAAGCGCTCCACCCAGTGGGACGGCCTCATGCAGGCCCGCACGCCCCGCCCCGCCCCCGCCCTCCCGCCCGGCGCGGCGGCCGGCCGAGGGCGGCGGGCGCAGAGTGCCCAGCTGCAGTACCTGGCGTACGTGGAGCGGCACATGCGGCAGCGGCGGGAGCAGCTGCGGCTCTTCCAGCGCCGCCTGCGCTTCTGCGGGGAGAAGCTGGAGAGCCTGGAGCGGGACCGGGAGTCGATGGCGGAGTTCGGGATGGCGGAGGCGGACGACGACACGGAGGCGCAGATCGCGGCCATCCACGCGCGCTTCGAGGAGACGAGCGCCAAGCTCAAGGAGGTCCGCACCGACATCGAGACCGTCCGCTTCTCCGTCTCCGTCTTCCTCGAGGCCAACAAGGCCCCCGAGTTCGCCGGTCCGCCCCCGCCCCCCGTCCCTCTCCACCCGCCCCGTCTGCGCCAGCGGGGCCCGACGCGTGCGGGGCGCAGAGGTCGAGGCGCGCATCTCGGAGCTCGCACTCTGCCTCCGAGAAGAGGACAACAAGCCCGGCGCCAGCGCCCCCACGCCCCCCGCCCGCTAGGCCCGCCACGCCCGCCTCCGTAGCAGCCCAGGACCGCCACGCAGGATGCGCCATGTGCTCGTGTCGCATACGCACGCGCATGTTTCGAGAGCGGGCGCAGGAGGCAGGGCGCGCGGGGGCGGGGGCTAGAGGGAGTCGTCGGCGTCGATGCGGTCGCCGGCGGCGCGGATGTCGCCGACGATGTCCGTGAGGGCGAGCTCGGGTGCTCCAGCCGGAAGTCCACCCGGATGTCCTCGAAGTCCTTCGCCGGCCCGCCTCCTCCTCCCCTCCTCCTGCCCCCCCGCCCCCGCTTCTCCGCACAAGAAGAGGCGAGGAAGGGGGGGGGGGGGGGGGGGGAGGGAAGGGGGGGGAGGGAAGGGGGGACGAGGAGGGTGGGCGGTGGGGGGCGCACCTCGCGGGTCACCTCGACGGTGGGGAAGGAGCCCGAGCCGTCGGCACCATGCGGGAAGACACCTGCGCCTCATCACGCCCTCGCGCCCCTGGCCGCCCTCGCCGCAAGCACCTTTCACGACGGAGCGGACCAGAGCCGCCTGCAGCGCGCGTGAGTGGGCGCCGGAGGGGCGGGCGGGATGCGGAAGGTGTGGCCGGACCTCTCGCCTGCCGATGGGAGCTCGAGGGCGTCGATGAGATACGTGCGCATACAGTCGACGGCGAGGAGGGCGGCGGGGCGGCCCGTCGCCAGCCGCCGCGCCGGCTCCTCGAGGACGGCCTGGATGGATGCCGGCGGCGCCGGCATCTCCGGCATCGCCGGCTTCCACCGCTCCGCCTCCGTCTCCTCCTGCCCGTTCCTGCCACGCCCTGAGCCGCGGCCGGCAGGGAGGGGGCCGCCGGCGCTCTCACCACGCCTGCTGATCCTCCGCCCGCTCGCCGAAGAGGGCGATCCGCTGCACGCGCGCCTTCCAGTCCGCCACTGCGCCGCCGCGCTCGGCCCGGGGCGACGCCGGGCAGCGCCGCGGCGCGCGCACCGTCCTGGCCCCACTTGGCGGCCTCCCGCAGCTCAAACAGGCCGAGCTCCCGTCCCGTTGCGCCGCACCAGCAGCACAAAAGCATGACGGTACTGTCCGCAGGCCGCTCCCAGCCGCTCTCCTCGTTCACTGCGGGAAATTAGAAACTGGCTTCCATTTTGCCAGACTGCGGGAAATTAGAAACTGGGGCACCCTGAGTGAGGGGCGCCAGAAAGCGCCCGACGCGGCCGTATACGAGATTCGTCCAGTCCCAGAAGTTCATTGACATCATGTCCAATTCTCCGTTGTTCATGTCGTCGTCGCCCCTGCGCCGCCGCCGCTTATCATTACGAGTCAGGGGACGACGAGTCATTATCATTACATGCGCCGCCGCCGCTTATCATGACTCGTCGCCGCACGCGCTTCGACGAGTCAGGACGCACGGCGCCGGCAGCTTCACGTTTGAAAGATCGAGCGGGCGTATGCGGACTCGTGGCTCATCCACCGCCGGCGGCGCACTCGGCGGAGCTGGGCGCGCGCCAGAAATGCGACGGCTGCTGCCACGGCTGCCCCAGCGCCGATGAGGAGGGTGCATCGAGTTGGAATTCCGCGACGCACGGCCCCTCGTGGCGCAGCGACCGCGCCGCACGCGCCGCGCTTTTCTGTGGAGGGGTGGCGAGGAACGCGCTGGCGAGCTGCACGCGCGACCTGCTCGGCAGCGCTGGAAGGGCGGACACGAAGCCGCAGCTGCAGCTGCTGTTCATGTGCGCCATAGCAGACCCGTGCCAGACCGTGCGAGTGGGGTACGCGGGCAGAAGTTCTCCGGCGCGGACGGCTCCCGGCGCGGCGCTCTAGAGAAGGGCTACCCAATGCGGACCCTCGACACGTCGATCGGCTCTTCGCGTCCCTCAGATCGCGTCGCAACGCGGCCCAGATTTCCTGGCAAAAACCATCTTCGGGGCTGAAACCTTGCGTGCCCGGAAGTTGCAGGACGCGCATGAATTCGCAATCGCTATCGGCGGGACGTGCGCTCGGAGGGACGGGGGAGGGGTCGGGGCGGGCGGCGGGGGCCGGGGCGGGGGGCGCCGCGGGGCGGTCATGCGGCGGCGAAGAACTTGACGGAGCGGTCGAGGGAGGCGGAGCCGATGAAGGCGGCGTCAGGCCCGAACGCCACGTCCGTCACAGCCGCCGTGTGCTCCCCGAAAGCCTTCACCTCCTCGAAGCCCTTCGTCGCGAACACCCTGCCCCGCCCCCGGTCGCACCGGCCCCGCGAGCAGAGGCGCCGGGCGGGGCGGGGCGCACCGGACGTTGGCGCCGGCGGCGGCGAGGTACTGACCCGAGTAGTCGAACGCCACCGCGTTGATCGGGGTCCTGCGGGGCGCGCCTCAGGCGGCGCCGTCGCGGCGTGGCACGGTGCAGTGCGGAGCGGGCGTACCCCTCGGAGACGGAGAGGGTCTTGAAGTTGCAGGCGTCGGGCTGGCCGGCCTTGCGGAGGTCCCACAGCTTCACCGTCCCGTCGTGCGACGCCGAGGCCAGTAGAAGCTGCCGCGCGCCTCAGGCCCAGCGCCGATGCGGGGCCGGGGCGGGCTGGTGCGCGCGGACCCGTTCTCGGAGAAGGCGATGGAGGAGACGGGCCGGCGTGGCCCTCGAAGGTCGCCACGTGGCCTGCGACTTGACGTCCCACACCTTGATCAGCGCGTCCGGCGTCGCCGTCCCCAGATCAGCCCGTCCGGTGGAACGCCACGCTGCTGTACCCTGCCCGCGCCGTCAGCCCGCCGGCGACTGCCCCGGGGCAGGGAGAAAGGGATGGGCAGAAAGAGGATTGGCGCGAGCTAGAGGGGGGGGGGGGGGGGGGGACAGGGAATGTTGGAGGTCCTATCGCGCCAGAGCCGACGAGACGGCAAGACGCCACCGACCCTCGACCGTCCCTCGCGAGCCGAGGGCCCGGGGCGCGGCCGTGACACAATTTCGCATTTCTCTTCAACCTGGCTCATGAAAGATCGCCACGTTGCTTTTAAAAATGCGGACGCCACGGCGAGGCCAGACGGTGGGCGGCGGGCACCGGGAAAGAAAGGGGGACCGGGGCGGGGCGGGGTGCGCGAACCCCGTGGATGCCTGCGTCCTGGGTCTGGACGAAGCAGAAGCCGGAGCGGATGTCGAAGATCGCCCAGGTGCCGTCGTGCGAGGCCGAGACCAGGTAGTCGCCCGTCGCGTGCAGCGAGACCTGCCCGCCCGCTCAGCGCGGCCCGGCGCGGGCGGGCGTGGAGCAGCGCACCCCGACGACCTCCTCGCGTGCTCCTTAAGAGTGAGCGCCGCCTTCCAGCCTGCCGCCCGTGGTCAGGCGGCGCAACCCCAAGCAGCGTCTCCCCGATCGCGCGCACTGGAATCCTTGCCGGTCCAGACCTTCACGGTCTTGTCCGTCGAGGACGAGAAGATGACGTTCTCCGAAGGGTGGACGAGCACATCCGTGACCTACACGCGTGCGCAGGTGACGAGAGCAGCCGTGAGCGGCACATGCCGGGCGATGCCGAGGCCCGGTGCGAGGGCGCACCTTCTGCTGTGGCCGCGAGCTCGCGACGAGCTTGCCCGCCGCACGGTTGAAAAGGATAACATCGCCATCGACGCCACCGGACACGGCCTATCGGACCGGTGAGGTGCTGGAAGAGGAATATCGCCACAGACAAGCAAGCCGCACCATGTTCGCATCGCGCGGATTGAGTCGAGGCAAGTGACACCGGGTGGGCTGGCTTGTGCATGAGCTCGTCCGACCTGCTTGACGCCTGGATCTGCTCAGGAGTTGCCAGGGACGCCGAGCCTGCCGCTTCTTGCGGCTTTCGACAACCGAGCAACTCGCGGCTCGGAGGTGAACTTGCACGAAAGGAAACAAACGACGCGCACGCGGTCGCAGTGCTCGTCATCTTCTTGACACATCGCTAGTGAGGCCGACTCGGCTTGGGCACATCGACCTCCATTGGCTCCGCGGCCGCGCTCGGAGCTGCGGCACCCTGTGCGCCTATCTGCGATAGTTGTGCCGTCGCCGCCGCAAGCGCACTGCTCGGCAAGCCCAGTTAACATCTCCGCGAATGCTGGGCGGCAGCCATCCGGAAAACGCACTTCCGGGCCTGATCGCGCTCCTTGACAAGTCGGGCGATAACCGACAAGCGGCATCGTGCTGATAGAGGGCGTGCGAAAGTTCTTGCCGAACCTGGAACTCGCGTGAGCGCGATGGGCGGCGGAATAGCGAGTCAGGGGCGGGAGGCGGAAACGGACGGTGTCCAGGTGCGCTGAGAGTGAAAGTTTCCAGCGTGAGCGCGTCCCACTCGTTCTGAAAGATGGCGAGGAGCGAGGGGATGCTCGTCGCGTTCGGTGGCCGGGGCTCACGATCTTCGAGGCGCCGGGCGAGCACGATCACATTAGCTTTCGAGCACTGAGCGAATGCTCGCGGGGAGGGCGTGGCACGCGGCGCGAACCCTGCGGGACGAGGAGTCCTCCTTGCCATCGGCTCCTTCGTAATGGGCACGTGCCATTCGCCTCAAGGTACTTCTCGATCAATCGCTTCTCGTAAGCGTGGCCGGACTTTTCGAGATGACCGGCTCCTCCGGGATGCCGCCCGACACTGCGATCGAGTGAGGGGCGAGCGGGAAACCCCAAGCGAACGTAGTCGAACGCACGGCGCGGTGAGGCTCATCCTGGGCGGGCTTCGTTTTTGCGAGCAGGTCCTTCCCCCCCTGTTCGCCGGGTACAGCAAACGTAGCGCATTCTCGCCCAGTGTGCGCCTTCTGCCTTCTCGGGTGGGCCGACTTTGTGCTAATGTGAAAGAAAGCTCCAAATGGAAGAGAGAAAAGCTCGTCGCGAGCACCCCGCCCAACGGCGCCCGACCGCCGTCTGCCGAGCCCGCTGAGCCCTCGCTGCGCAGCGAATGTTTGACTTCATCGGCTCGGTGGTCCGCGAGACCATCCGCGCGAACCAGCCCTCGACGGAGCAGAACGGCGGAGCACTTCGCCCGCGTAGGAGCGTGCGACGCCGCAGCATGGAAATATCCTTTTGCCGCGTTGCCGCGCCTCACAGTCCGCTTGATGCTGCTCGCCTTGACCAGCTCGCCGCACGGTGCATGACTTCGAGGAGAAGAAGTTCAAGCATAAGTATAGGGACGTTTGTGTTTGCGTAGGATTGGTAAGATCTGCAATCAACTAGGTCTTGGGCGCGGTGATGGCACGTTGTGCGGCGGGCCGCTCTGGCATTGCAGGTGGCGAACTCGTGTGCCTGGCTAACCCCTCAGGCTCTCAAGCGGGGACAGGAGCACTTGTGGCGTGCAACAGCCACAGCGGGCAGATGAGGGGGCGCTACCTGACGGAGAGCTCGCGGCTATGGCGGAGGTCGGAGCGGCGCATGGCCTTGTCGGCCGGCTCCGCGAGACCTCCAGGCGGGTGACGGGGGTAGAGGGAGGAGCTGGGCCGCCGGAGGGCGGGGGCCGGCGGGGCTGGGGGGCGGGGACGGCGGGGGAGGTGTAGGGGGAGAGGAGGCCCTGCTCGTGGGCGGCGCGGAGGAACTCGGAGGCGTTGCCGCGAGGAGGCGCTCCGCGCAGAGCCGCTCGAGGAACGCTCCGTCCTCCACCCGGTGCACCTTCTGCGCGTACGGATCGCCGGCAGCCCCGCGCCCCGCTGCCGCCCCGTCCCCCGCGGCGAGGGGCCCCGCCCCCCGCGCCGAGGCCGGGGCCGGTAGGAGCGCAGAGTGAGGGTCGGCGCTGGCGCGGCGGGGGCCGGGGGTGCGGGAGGGAGGCGAGGTTGAGCGGGGGGACCTCCGGCGGGGCCGCCTGCGGGGGCGCCTGCGGGGGCGGCGGCTCGTACACGGTGCCCTGCGCGGCGGCCTCCTCCTGCCGGCCGCGTCGGGCGGTGCGGGCGGGCCGGGGGCACGGAAGAGGAGGGACCTGCAGCATGAGGAGGACGGCATCCTCGCAGGGGCCACCTCTGTGCCGCCCGTCGGGCCGCAGCTGGGGGGTTCGGTCGGGTGGTGCGGGGCGGACCGTCGGGGGCGAGCCAGCCGCCGGCAGGGTTGGCGACGCGGGCGAAGAGGCCGTCGAGGAAGGCGCGTACTCCTCGTCGGTCGAGCCGGGGCTCCACACGTCCGCCACCCGCACAGCGAGTCGTCTGCCCGCCCGCCCCCGCTCGCCCCCCGCCCCGCGTGCCGGCGCGTGCCGGCGCGGGGCGCGCACAGAAGGCGTCGTAGTCGAGGGCCTTTGCGCCGTGGCGTCCAGCCGCCAGTCGTCCTGCGCCCTACTAAGCGCCCGCCGGCGCGGGGCCGAGCTGGCGGGGCCGGCACCCGGGCGAGCGGGCGGGAGGCCCGGGTCGTCCACGCGGGGCACGAGGGAGAGGTACATCGCGCAGTTCAGCTGCACGTATCCCTCCAGCCCTGCGCCCCAGGGTCGCCCCAGGGACCGGCGCCCTCGCGGCGCTCGCGGGGCGGAGGAGGCTTGGGGCGCGCACCTACACGGTCCCGCCCCTGCCGCGCCACCTCCCAGTACTGGTCGATCGTCCGCCGCAGGTTCGGTCCTGGTGGTGGCGCGCCGTTGGCGCGGGAGCGGAGGCGGGGCGTGGCGGAGGAGGGGGCACCTGCCGCAGCTCCGTCGGGGGCGCCGCCGCCACTGCCGCGGCTTCTGGAACTGCAGCTTGCGCTGCACTCCGTGCAGCATGTACAGCCTGCGGGCCGTTTGAAGGGGGCACGCCTGCCACGAGCGGGGTCAATGGCGACGGGCTCGGCCCAAGCGAGAGCAGGTGCGGACGGGGTGTCGCAGTGAAAACTTTTCTCGCTGGCCGTTGTACCACCGTCTTGCCCACAGCTCGATCTCGTCAGGCAAGGGCTTCGGCTGTCGCACGTCGGCCGGAGGAACCCTTGCGAGCGATGTGGCAGCCAGCAGATCGCTCACTCCACTCCAATCCTGCGCTTCCTCGTCAGCCTCGGAGTGAAGCCAGCTGGCTGAAGCTTTGGAGTCACAGGCAACCAGCCGCAGCTAATTCTCATGCAAGGCAGCCAGCCAGGAGCTAATTCTGCTGCGGTGCTGGCCGCTGGCATGGGACGGGCTGGACGCGCTAGGAACACTAGCTGAACCGATTTCACTGGTTTCCCTATATGGCCTAAGCCAGCTGGACTGGCTAGCTGAGTGCGGCGACCTTCCAGGTTCTCGGCGAAAACTTCACATACGCATCGAGGTCGTTTCGGCGGTTTCTCATCGTCCCGGCGCCTCAACAGCCCGTCGGGCGCGCCTTCTTCTTCCACGACCATTTCGGGGGTACAGGTGCCGCGGAGAGCTTGCGAAGCCGGTCCAAGTTGCGGGGAGGCGTAAAGGTTCCGCACGCAGGCTTGGCCATCGTTCCTGGAGTCGATCATAGCTCCCGTACCGCGCCCGCTTTCCAACCGACCGTCAAGTTGCCCCGGCGCATTCGCCGCGTCGTTGCATAACAGTCGTAGATATGGACAGGAAGGAGAAGGTTAGCGCAGCGTGCGACGCCAGCTGATTCTGGAGCGCGCCAACCAACCCGCCCGCGCGAGCTCGCCACGGCGCAGCGAAACACCAGCGATAGTTGTGGAGCCCAGCTCTGACCTCGAACCATGCGGGGAGCCCGATCGCTCGATGTGCTCAGTGTCGACATCGGGGCGCCCCTGCGCTCGCCCCTTGGCCCAGCGGAGCGCAACCCGTTTGCCTATGACTCGCCGAAGCTACCCTCCTCCCACAACGGCAGCTGGCGAAGGAGACGCCCAGCCGCTTCCCAGCCTAGGCTCGTCGTCCTCATCCCCACGCACCTGCCGGCGAAATTCGAGTCGACGCTGCCGGCGAGCATCGCTTCGAAGTTAAACCTTCTGAACGGCGTGGACAGCCCACGAGAGACCCCGCCGAGCTCGGCGGCGGTGCTCCGCGGCAGCCGTCCCTGCTGGGGCGCCAGAACCGGTCCGGCTCGCAGGCGCAGCTGGTCCCCTCGCGAGCGACGGGCGGCGGCTGTCGATTGCAGTTCTACAACACGTCCGTCGAGCCCGCGGCGCTCGCCCCGCAGAACCGGCGTCACTCGGTGGACCCGCGCGCCGGCCAAGGCTCCTCCGCCTCGTGCCCGGCGAGGCGGAGCCGGAGCGCGCGGCGAGGCGCTCCCCCGCCGCCCCGCAGCCGCAGCTGCAGGCGCAGGCGGGGACTCGCCGCCGGCGCGGCGGGCGAGCGTGATGGTGGGCGGGCCGCAGGGGGAGAACCGGCGCTCCTCTATCGCCTTCGCGGCCGTCCCCGAGGGCTCCCCGCTCGCCGCCAGCCGCCGCGGCTCGGTCATGGCGGCGCAGGGGCGGCGGCCCTCGCTCATGCGGCCCGCTCGAACAGCCGCGGCGACCTCGGCTGGCGGCGGGGCGGCGGGGGGGCCGGGGCCGGGCGGGGCCGGGCGGCGGTACTCGCGGCGGGAGGTGCTCGAGCTGAAGCGGATCTTCGACAGCATCGACTGGAGCGGCGGCGGCACGCCGCTCGTCGCCGACGTCCTCCGCGCCCTCGACTCCGCCGCCGACCTCGCCATCCGACGCCTCGCCGGTCCGCCCCCGCCCCGCTCCCGCCGATGCGTGCGGGCGGCGCGCGTGCGAGCGGGCGGGCGGGGCGCAGAGGGCCTGCTGGAGCGGCTGCAGGCGAAGGGCTCGGTGGCCTCGGAGCAGGAGACCCTGACCTTCCACCAGCTCATCTACGCCCTCTACCCCTCCCTCCTCAAGTACGAGTACGAGTTTATCTTCTCGTGGACCAGGTACCCCCGGCGCTGCGTCGGGCAGACAAGAGCCGCGGGCAGCGCCGCCGACCCCCCGCGCGCGCAGGCCGCGCGTGCGCGAGCGGAAGAAGGCGCGGCCGCTCACGAGCGAGGAGAAGGCCGAGATCGCCGAGGTACGCGGGGCGG
Source organism: Cyanophora paradoxa (assembly GCA_004431415.1). Classification (NCBI taxonomy): domain Eukaryota; class Glaucocystophyceae; order Cyanophorales; family Cyanophoraceae; genus Cyanophora; species Cyanophora paradoxa. The sequence continues at coordinate 17,572 of QPMI01000640.1, forward strand.
GGCGGGAGGCGGGTGTGGCGGGGCGGGGCGGGGAGGGGGGGGGCGCGCGGCGGGGCAGATCTTCGGGCTGTACGACCGGAACGGGGACGGGTCGCTCTCGCTGGAGGAGTTCGTGGAGGCGATGCAGCGCACCGGCATCCCGAGGACGAGCTCATCGTCCGCGACCCCCGCGCCCCGCCCGCGCCCCGCCCCGCCCCGCCTGACGGGCACCCGGCAGGACGTCTACTACTGCCACGACCTCGACCACAACTCCGTCATCTCCCTCTCCGAGTTCGAGGAGATGGCCGCACCGCCCCGCACCGCCCGCCCCGCGCCCGCGCCCCGCCCCGCGCCGGGCGCGCTGACGGGACCCCGGGGCGCGCAGATGTCCAACGCCTACCTCAGCGCCAAGGTCGTCGAGCGCGCCATGGCCAGCGTCGCAACGCCCCCGCCCGCCCCGCCTCTCCTGACCCTCCCTCCATTCCTTTCCCCTCCCGTCCCACTCCACACCCTGCATCTGGCAGCCCCGTTCCAAGGGGGCCCGGCCGCTGCCATTCGTTTTTTTCGTATTTGCTCAGACCCGCCATCTGCTCCAGCATGGCCGCGCTTCGATACGCTCTCAATACGTGCATGTGCATACTTCATCGCTTCTTATTCGCATTGTCATTTATCCTTTTGTCTTGCACGTCGCATTTTTTTGAAGTGCAAGAGCTACGAATAGTGCGCGCACAAGACACGCTCGCCAAGGCGGTGGCAGCGGGGAGAGGGCCGCGGGCTAGCGCTAGCGGCTAGCGCTGGACTTGGGGCGTGGGCAGCGGAGGGAGGGCTCGCCCAGAGGCGCACCGTCTGGTCGACGACGGCGGGGCCGGGCGTCAGCGAGTCAGGGCGCCGCCACTGGCGCGGGCGGGGGCGGCGGGGCGGACCTTGTCGAAGGAGCAGGAGGCGAGGAGCTCCTCGCGCGGTGGAAGTGCACGTCGCGCTGCGCGGCGTCAGCGGAGGGCGCCGGGCAGCGCGCGGGGGCGGGGGAGGCGCACCACGACGCCCGTGTGGCCGGCGAGCTGCGGGGCGGGCGCGGCGTGAGGGGGCGGGGGCGGGGCGGGGCAGGGGGCGGGCAGGGCGGACGCGGGAGAGGGAGCGGGAGGTGCGGAGGTCCAGACGTGGATGGCGTTGTCCTGCCCCGTCCCGTGCACGTAGTGCCCCGAGGGGTGCCAGGCGTGCGCCTGCACGCACGCACCCCCGTGCCCGCCGGCGTCAGCCCCCGCCGCGTGGCCGGGTGGGCGGGGGCGGGGCGGACGGCTGCGCGAAGGCGTCGTTGGAGGCCCCGTAGAGGTTCCTGCCCCGCCGTCAGCCCCGCGCCGCCCGGCAGCGACAAAGCCGCCGCCGCGCCGCCGCACCGCACTTGCTCGCCCGTGCCGTGCGGAAGACGATGATGCGGGACTTGTCTGAGGGGGGCGCGGCGAGGTGAGAGACGGGGCGGGGCCGGGGCGGGGCGGGGGCGGGGAGGCGGGAGGGCGGGCCGGTGGAGACGGAGAGGTACTTCTCGTTGGGGCTCGCCGCGAGGTCCATCGCCGTGAAGCTCACCTGCAGCGTCCAACCCAAGTCAGAAAATCTTACAAGGACGACAAACAAAAAGGCTCACACCACGTTGTCTCCATTTATGTTCATGTTGACCTGCGCGCGCCCGCATCGGGGGGGCCGACTGGGGGCGTGCGGGGCGGGTGGGGGCACCTTGGAGCGGACGGCGCCGGCGTCGAGGTCGATGTACTCGAGGAAGTTCGAGTCGCGGCACGCCGCCACCAGCGTCTGGCCCCGCCCCGCCCCCGTCGCCCCCGGGCCCCCGCCGGGCGGGGCGGCGGGCGGGGCGCACGTGGGTGCCCGGGAGGACCTCGACGGCCTCCACCGTCCCCACGAACGCCAGCTCCGCCACCATCGCGTACCCGGCCCCGTCCCCGCCGCCCTGCGCCCGCCCCGACGGCTCGCAGGCGGGGGGCGGGCGGGGCGGGGCGGGGCGGGCCGGTAGACGCGGAGGTGCTTGTCGTAGGAGGCGATGCAGAAGAAGGAGGCGTCGGGGGCCAGCGCGCCCGCACCGCGTACTTCGTCCCCGCCGCCAGCGTCTGCACGATCGAGCGCTCCCGACGCTGCGCCCCGCCGCCTCAGGCTCCGCCGCCCCGGGGCGGCCTCGTGGGGCTGCGGGGGTGGGGCGGGCCTGTAGATGCGGGCCTTGCCGTCCATGCCGCAGCTGGAAATCTTCCGGTCGATTGGAGAAAGGGGGCCAGCTGCGGGGAGGAGCACCTGAGGAGGAGATCCCTGCTGGGGGGTCAGGGGCCGGGGCCGGCTGGGAAGGGGCGGGCGGCGCACGGGTCCTCGGGGTGGAAGTCCACGGAGAGGATCTGCCCCGCCCCGCCCCTCAGAGGCGGCTCGCAGCGCAGGCGCCCCGCCCGCCCCGCGCACCGCCCCATCCGTCGATGGGAAAGTGATCGGGGGCGGCGTGGGCCCCCCCGCCAGCGCCCCCCGGAAGTTGACCAGGCGGAGGGACCTGTCCGAGCCGCCCGTCGCCACAAGGTCCAAATCGTGCGGCGAGAAGCGAACCTGCGCGCGCACACACGGAGCCGCGTCACACGTGGGGGGAGGAGCAGGCGACGAGCGAGCGCGGCGGACGGTCAGGATGTTGCCGGTGTGAAGCCCCTCGATGCAAGCCTTCTGCTCCGACGGGTACACGCCGGCGCCGACGATCTCGTTCAGATCGTCATCGTCCGCCGCCGCCGCGCTCAGCCCGCCGGGGCCACGCAACATCTCAGCCTCGTATGCGTCGCTCAGAGCTGCATGTCTGAACATTAAAACGAATTAACGTTACATGATTCCGAGCTGCGCGCACCGGCGAGGAGCGCGCTCGCGCGGTGCAGCGAGTCGGGCTCGTATGCGCGTCCTGCCTCCTCTTCGAGCGCCGCCAGCGCATGGGTGAAACCCCTATACGTAATCGATCAGGCGTAAACTCCTGTGCGCGAGGTGTGCCTACTTGTCGTGCAAATACTGGAAGACCATTTGTAGTTGGTAATCTTCTTCGCATAGGCGCGCGCCGGCCGGCTCGAAATCCGTCATCGCGATCTGATCTCGCGTTGCGCTTGCTGCTTTCCTTGGTTGAAGTTGTCAGAAGGCTGACAGAAGGCTGTCAGAAGGCTGACAGAAGGCTGTAAAGCGCCTCGTGGGGTACCGAAGAATCGGGGGGGTGGAACCCGTTGACGAAAGAGCTCCAGCCGGAGGAAATCGCGTCGCGTGGCCGCGAAGGATGGAGCCTGCACTTCCGCAAGGTCTGCTTTTTCTCTCGAGTGTCGACGCGAGCCACCCGGCCGACAGTCCTCGCCCGCTTTCCCGCTCTCTTTTCTTTCGGCGAAAATACCCTTTTTGATTTCGAGATAGTCCGTGACCTCTCGAAGCCACGGCGGCAAGCCTAGCCGCAGCGTCCGACTCGCCGGCGATCCCGCTCAATCCCCAGCGTCGGACTCGCCGGCGATCCCGCTCAATCCCTAGCGATTCGCAGGCCGAAGGGAGATGGAGGCGTCACCCTCTCCTGGCTTAGAAGCAGCAGGTGCGCCGCTCGCCGTCGTTCCCCGCTCGTCCCTCGTTCGTCCAAAGCACCGTTCCCCCAACCGGAGCCACGATTACCGCAGCTGATACCAGCTATCGGATGCTCTTTAATCGGCAATTTATATCAGCCCGCCTGTGCTGCGCTGCCCTCCGCGTGGCTGACGATGCGCCTGCAGCCCCGCAGCTATCGCCAATCGAGGCGCAGGCAGTCCTCTCCTCGGACACCTCTTTCGCGCTTTCGGACCCCGTCCTCGGGCTTTCTCTCTCGCAACAACAAGAGCAGCAGCAAGCGCAGCCGACAACGACTCTGGAAGTTGTGGACCCGGCGGCTCTGCAGGGCGAATTCCTCGTCCCGTTCACCGGTGCCCCAGCCGGCGAGCTCGCGACCGCCGCGAGCAGCAGCAGCAACAGCGCGGGGGCGGCGCGGGGCGAGTCGCGGCCGAAGCGGCTGATCTGCGGCCAGGAGGTCGGCATCAAGGTCAACGGCAACACCGAGAAGGAGGTCGTCGACGCCATCAAGACCCTCATCGCGGAGTGCGCGAGCGCGCGCCGGCTCCGGATCGTCCCGTGCCGTCCCTCATGCGCCCCGCAGGTTCCGGCACAAGCAGCGGCAGGCCCTGCGCCAGGGCGACCCGCAGGTCGCCGGCGCCCGCCCCGTCGGAGGCGCCCGGCGCTCACTGCGCGCTGCGGCAGGTGGCGCGGAGGGTGCAGCGCTTTGACAACGGGATCGAGGCGCTGGACAGCAGCATCGTGCACATCTTCAAGAACCGGCAAGTCCGCATCAACGTGAGCCCCGGGGCGCGGCGCGGCGGGGCGCCGGCGGGGGCCGAGGGGGCGGGCCGGGCGCGGCGCAGGTGAGGAACTACTCGCAGCGGACGGTGGAGGGGGAGCTGTGCACCATCGACTACTTCGTGGACGACGCGTACCTCCTCGGCGACATCGAGTTCGGTGCGCCCGCCCAGCCGCCCCCGGCCCCCTCTCCTCCCCCCGACGCCGCGCCTCCCCCGCAGGGAGCCCCGAGCTGGGCTCGTGCTACGCGTCCAAGTGCGGGCCGTGCCAGTCGGTGTGCTCGCCGACGGGGAAGGCGATGCGGCTGCGGCTGCAGCCCGGCGAGTCCTGGACGGGTATGGTCTTCATCAACACCCCCAGCTCCCCCTCGGGCGTCTTCTTCAAGCTCTACGCCGTCGGCTTCATCGAGGGCGAGCGCATCCAGCCGCACGGCAGCGTCCCCTACGCCGCCGGCGTCTCCCAGGAGCCCCTCTTCATCTCCTCCAAGATCACCCGCGGCATCAAGAAGCGCCGTCCGCCCCCGCCCCGCCCCCCGGGCCCCCGCGCGGGTTCACGCTCCGCAGGGCGCGAGCTCGAGCAGGGGGCCCCGGGGGGCAGCCAGGCCTCGGCCGGCTCGCAGTCGCAGTCGCAGGACCTCGACGACCCCGACTACGGTCCCCCCGCCCCGCCCCGCCCCGCCCCGGCCCCCCGGCCCCCCCGACGATGGCGGCGCAGAGGGGGACGAGAACCTCAGCTGGATCCGCGAGGCCCCGGCGCGCCGACGGGCCCGCAACCAGGCCAACGCGGCGGCCCTCGCGGGGGCCCTCCCCGCGCCGCCCTCGCAGGAGCAGAGCGGCGAACTCGCCGCCTCCGGCACCCAGGGCGACGACCCGGTGCGCCTGCTCCCGCCCGCCTCCTCCCCGCGCCGCCGCTGACGGCGCGGGGCAGGGCGGGGGATCGGGGATGCCGCCGCCGCCGTCGCCGGGCCCGTCGTCGCAGGCGTCGGTGGTGGAGCGCTCGCAGTCGTCGCGGGGCGGGCGCGGGGGCGGCGGGGCGGGGGCGCACGCGGGGCGGACGGCGCTGGTGCTGGCGGCGGAGGCGGACTCGGCGGCGGTGGCGGAGAACTCGCGCGCCGTCATGCGCATGCAGGCGCGGGTGGCGGGGCCGGCGGGGCCCGCCCCCGCGCACCCCTACTTCCTCAGCCTCGAGTTCTCCCACTTCAGTGCCGAGTGCGGCGGCGTCGGCTCCCTCCAGAAGCCCGAGACCCGCATCCACTCCTGGGCCAACGCGCGCCCCCGCCCGCCCGCCCCCCGCCTCCACCGCTCCTCGCCCCGCCGAACCCGAACCCCCGCGCAGCCGTTCGGAACGGACTTTGCCTTCCGGTACGCCCCCAAGGAGCCCGGCTGGTACTGCATTCGCGTGCGCGCCCCGCCCTCCCCGCCCTCCCCGTGCTGGGGCGTGGCCGAGGCGGGCCGCAGGGCTCGCTCTTTGCCGCGCTGGACGGGTCGCCCTCGATCGCCTCGAGCACCCTCTGGCTCCCCTTCCTCCCCAGCGGCTGCCCGGAGAACCGGCGCGCCAAGGAGATCCTCCGCGCCTACGAGATCGACCAGCACGCCGCCGCCTGCCGTCCGCCCCGCCCCTCCCCGCCCGCCCCGCGCGGGGGCCGACGTTGGGGCGCGGGGGCAGTGGCGATGCAGCTGGGGGAGGGGGCGGGGCGGGGCTCGGCCAAGGGCGGCTCGTCGGGCGGCTCGCAGCTCTCGCGCGCCTCGAGCTCGGCCTCCTCGGGGGCCGGCCGCAAGCGCCCCGCGGGGGCCGGCGCCGGCAAGGGCGACTCGAGCGGGAGCGCCCTCTTCGACCAGCCCCCGATCGTCTCCGGCCGCCGCGTCCGCCGCAAGAGCGGTCCGCCGCCCTCCCCCGCCCCGCCCCGCCCCGCCGCGCTCACCGCCGCGGCAGCGAAACTCGCCGAGGCGGAGGCGATGGAGGAGGGGGACGGCGACGACGGTGCGCCGGCTGCCGCCCAAGCCGGGGCGGGGCTGACGCGGAGGGGTGCGGCAGTGCCGATGACCCAGGTGGGGGCGGCGCGGCGGGGCCCCGGCGGCAAGGGCGGCTCGCAGGGGAGTCCGGGAGGGGGAGTGCGGGGAGTCCGGGGAGTCTGGGGCGGAGACGGAGGGGAGGTGGAGGAGCTCGTGGACCCCGGCCCGAGGCCCCCGCCCCACCCGCCGCCAGCCCGCCGCCGCGCCGCCCGCCCCGCCCCGCCCCCGCCCCGCCCCCGCCCCCGCCCCGCCAGCGACGGCGAGGAGGGGAGGGGGAGGGGAGGAAGCGGCGCGGGACCTCGGGGAGGGCGAGGAGGACGGGGAGGGGCCGCTGCTGGGCGCGGGGCCCGCCGGCGGGGTGCGCGTCAAGCGCGAGGAGGGGGCGGAGGAGGGCGAGGGCGGCGCCCGCGGCGCCCCCTCCGCCTCCGCCCTCGACCCCGACGGCGCCCTCCTCCCCGTCGCCGCCTCCCCGGGCGGCGGGCGCACCACAGGTGCCGCCCCCCGCGCCCTGGGCCGCGCCCCGCGCGAGTGCTGAGGCGGGGGCGCAGTGGCGAAGGGGGCGGATGCGCTGCTCGCCATCGCGCGCCTGCACAGCCAATAGCGCCCCGCCACGAGGCCGCCTCCACCGCCCACCCCGCCCCGCCGGCCCCCTCCCCGCCCGACCCCCCTCCCATCTGCCCCCGCTTTAGGCACGCACCGCATTGCAGCAGATCCGCAGTCGTAGGCCTAGGTTTTTGAGGCTCTCGGCAGCTTAGTGTTCTCGTAACGACCGTCTCGCTGCCCTCGTAGTGGCTGCCTTCGTAGTGTTTTCCTAGCCCAGAAGCAGCATAGCCCCATAGTTCAACGGTTCTGCAACTTGTGGCAATAGAGCCGATACGTATACGCCCTGATCATGAGCACCGCGACATGATCAATCCAGCAGCCTTCGATCATCGGATTGCGATCGAGCACTAGTACCGTAGTACTGCGGCACGCGCCCCGGGGGGTCATCCGGATCCACCCGACCATTTATATTGGACTCGCGATCGCATCGGGACCGTCGGACCACTCAGTGTGTGTGACTAATGACAATAACTTAGAAACTTGAAACAATGTGATATTCCTGCTGTCCGGACTCTGAGATCTGGCAGCGGCTGCCGCGTGCCCACGCAGCCGCGCTGGACTCCGGGACCGTCGGACTGGTCACAAAGTCAGGACCTAAAGAAGCGCTAGCCTAGTAGCGCTAAGCTTTCACGATCAAAACCTGCTCTAACTATAACCGTCAACTAGTTCTGTACGTCTGACCTCATTGCACTGAACTGGACTTCTAGCACGCATCGGTCAGCTGCAGCTGGCTAGCTGCAGCTGCAGGGCCGTCGAAAATAACATGCTTACTGCACGGGCAATACTCAAAAAAAAGCTTATACGTCGCTAAACTTAATACGTCGAAAAAGTTATACTTAATGCTCAGCGGCTGCAGATCTAGAGGAGCTGCAGCCTGCCTCGGCGGCAAGTCAATGGGAGGCGGAGAGGAGGGCAGCCGCGGGCTCGGGGAGGGGCTTCTCGGGGCCCCTCGCCTCGCCCTCCTCCGGGCCGGCGGCGCTGGGCGGCTCGTCGGGAAGCGCCCCGGGGATGGGCGCCTCCGCCGCCGCCGCCTTGGGCGCCTCGGGGGAGTCCGCCTCGGGCCCCTCCAGCGCCGCCGCGTCCGGCGCCGCAAGGAGGGCACCCCGCAGCACGACGACGGGCGCCGGCGGCGGGGCGGGGGGCGCGTGGGCGGGATCGGGGTGGGCGGGGCGGGGGCCGGGGGACGGGGAGCGGGGCCGGGAGGGGAGCGGGGCGCCGGGCCCGTGGACGTGGAGCTCGTCGCTCGTGAAGAGGCGCCGGCAGACCGAGCAGGTCAGGCGCTCGGCGCCCACCGAGTGGCCCACCAGCCGCCGCATGCACTCCACGCACACCTCGTGCCTGCCCCGCCCCGCCCCGCACGTCACCGGCCCGCCCCGGTCGCGGGGCCGGGGCGCGGGGGGCCTCACCCGCAGGGGATGACGATGGGGGGCAGCTCGCGGGAGAAGCTCTCGAGGCAGATGGGGCAGTCTGCCTCGTCGCCCTCGCGCTCCGCGGCGCTGCAGTAGCAGACGCCCCACGCCTCGCCCTTCATCGCCAGCTCGATGACCGCCTCGCAGACCGGGTCGAGGCGTGCGCCGCGCGCCCCGAACGGCAGCGGGTGCACCGCCATCTGCAGGCCCTGCCTCGATCGCGATGGCGGACGAGACCGGTCAGCGCTCCGGTACCCGTCTTCCTCAGGTCGAGGACTGGCAAGATCTCACCGTCATGTACATCCGCATCATGAGCCTCCGCAGGCTGCGCTTCCGCAGGTCGTTGAAGCAGAGGCCTGCGCGATGCGGCCCGATGAGCGCGAATCAAATTTACATGATGTCTAAGCGCGCATCTCGTTGGGCGCGTTATATGCTTTAATCGCACGGATCTCGCACCTGCAAAGAAGTAGCAGGCGCCTGCGACGGGAATCGCAAGGATGAGGAGGCAGAGCAGCGCCGGCGAAAAGCTTGCAGTCCTCTCGCTGGGCGCTGCAGCCACCGCGGTAGCCGTGGCGTTTACGGCTCCAGAGGTGAGCGAAGCACTCCCCGCCTTGCCGCCTTGAAGATCCGACAGCGCGGAGCCGCGTTGACTCGAGTTCAATACGATCAGCACAACTGCTGCATATGTGAACGCGCATCCAGAAATCCTATTATCGAATGACATGCGTCGCTGGCTGCTCGCTGGGGTCGGCATCGCCCGCTTCCGCGCTGCTTGCGATTGCCCCGCAGGATCTTGCGCTCCGGATCCGCGGCGGGGTGCCAGGGAAACGGGGCTGGGTCGACCGGACTCCATAATTGAACGCTGTGGCTGCAGCTTCGCTCTGCCTCAGAGGGATGCGGCCGAATTCGAGAGCACTACCGCTGTGCCGCCAATGCTGCCACTGCGACGGCAACCGCAAAACGAGGTGCGCTGTCGATCGCTGTTGGGTGGTGCTGCTCGCTCAACCGCGCCTCGGAGGCTCCGACCGGAAAGGTCGCATCCACCGCGGGGGGAGAAGCTCGGGGGGGCGTACAGGTCGAATTGAGCCACGGGTACGAGGACAACAAGCCTGGCGTCAGCGCCCCGGCCCCACGCGCGCCACATGGACGCAGAGTGCATGGACGCGCTGCCGGATGATATACTCGCCGAATTCTTCTCCCACATTTCCTTCGTGGAGCAAGCAAGCGCTTCACGAGTCTGCAAGCGCTGGCGAGCGCTTCTCCAGTCGCCGGCGCACCGCGGCGTTGTAGTCAAGCGGATCGACCTCGAGCACCATATGCATCCCGGACTGGAGCACGTCGCGCTCGCGTGCGCCAAACGCCCGGCGCCGGGCCGCCTCGCTGATCATCGGGCTCGCGCAGCGTGGTGCCCAGCGCTAGCGGTCTGCGGGAGCTGGCTCTGTCCGTCGAGTTCGACTGCGGTGCCGTGCTCGACCTCGCAGCGAAGTACTGTCCGCTCCTTGAGACCATTGCCGTGGCGGGGCGCACAGTGAAAGGCGCGCCGGCGCCGGCTCAGAGCGCTGTTTGAACTCCGCGCCCTGAGGCGGCTGCAGACAGGAGCCTGGCGCGGCAGCTGGCCAGCTGGCCGCGCCTGCGGTCCCTCTCCGTGCACCCGGCGCCGGCGGTCGGCGACGAATCGCTCATCGCCCTCGCCCGCCACTGCACCGTGCACCCGCCCGCCCCTCCGCCCCGCGGCGGCGCTGGAGCCGGTGCGGGCGCATGCGCAGAGGCTGGAGGCGCTGTGCATCTCGTACACGGGGAACGTGACGGACGCCGGGGTGGAGGCGGCGGCGCGGGGCCTGCCGCGCCTGCGCCGCGTGCGGCTGAAGCTCTGCGGGGGCGTGGGCGGGGCGGCGCTGGAGGCGCTGGCCCGCCACTGCCCCCTCGCCGCCGTCGACTGGAACTATTCCGGCGTCGGCCTTTCCGACGCCGCCCTGCGCGCGCTCCAGGCGCCCCCCTCCCCGCCCCGCCCCGCGGTGCCGGGGGCCGATGCGGGCGCAGGGGTGCGTGCAGCTGGAGACGCTGCGGGTGCTGGGGTCGCCGGAGGTGACGGAGGGGGCGCTGGCGGGGCTCGCCGCCGCGTGCCCTCGCCTCGCCCGCCTCAAGCTCTACGAGATGCCCCTCCTCGCCGACTTCGGCCCGCCCCGCCCGCCCCGCCCCGCGCCCCCGCGCGCCGCTGACGCCCGCGGCGCAGGGCTCTCGCTGCTGGCGACGGCGCTGGGGCCGGGCTGCGGGAGGTGCGCCTGGAGGGGGTGGCGGCGGGGACGCAGCGCTGCTGGCCCTCGCCCGCCACGCCCCGGGCCTCTCCGCCCTCGGCCTGCGCCGCCTCCCCGCCACCGACGTCGGCGCATGTGCCCTCGCTTCCGGCTGCCCCCGCCTCGAGCGGCTCGACCTCGGGCACCTCCCCGGCGTCACCGCCGCCGCCCTCGCCGCCTTCGCCCGCCACGCCCGCGGCGCCCTGGCCGACCTCCGCCTCGCCGCCTGCGGCCCGGGCGCCGCCGCCGCCGCCGCGCCCCTCCTCCGCCGCTCCCCCCGCCTCGCCCGCCTCCGCATCCTCGACGCCCCCGATCTCGCCTCCGCCGACGCCGAGGCGCTCGCTGCGGCGCTGGCGGCGGGGCCGGCGCCGGTGCGGGAGCTGAGCCTCGCCGGCTGCACGGGGTGGAGGAGGCGGGAGCCGTCGAGGCGCTCGCGGCCGCCTGCGCCGGCAGCCTCGCCTCGCTCGACCTCACGCGCGTGCCCGCCGCCACGACGCGGCAGCGGCCGCCGCCGCCCGCCTCTGCCCCCGCCTTTGCTTGCTGGCTTTGCGGGGCACGCGCGCCACCCCGCCGGGCGCCGCCGCCCTCAAGGCCGCCTACCCGCGCCTCCTCGTCGCCCGCTCCTCCGCGCCCTCTGACCCCGCCCTCTCAAAGCGCCTTGCTTAGCCTTCTTAGCTTGTTTCGAAAAAGCACTACGGCAGCCGCGACTAGAAGGGCGGGACGGCCCGGACGCACACAGACTAACACTAGCGCCCGGAACGAGCGCGCGAGACTAGGACTACGCGCGATACTAACGACCAGGGCAACTACAGGCGAGAGGGGCGGTCAGTAGCGGCGGGGGGCGGGGGTCGGGGGGCGGGGCCGGCGGCCGGGGCGGCGGGGGCGCTGCCGGAGGGGGCGAGGCTGCGGCGGGAGGCGCGGGAGGAGCCCTCGCTGGCGGGCCCGCGGCGCCCCGCCCGGGCCGCGTCGTTGGCCCGGAGCGGGGAGCGGGGGTACGGGTCGTCGTCGGCGCTGGAGTCCTCCTCGGGGACGGGCCGCAGGTTGGCCCCCTGCAGCTCGCGCCGGATCGCCTCCACCGCCGCCTGGTCCGCCCGGTGCTTCGCCGCCAGCCGCTCCAGCTCCCCCTCCTCCTCCTCCTCCTCCCCGTACCCCTCCTCCGCCTCCCCCTCCTCCGCCCGCGCCCGCTGCTTCGGCTTCGGCACCTGCGAGGCGTACTCCAGCGCCTGCGCCGCCTCAGCGCACGCCCCCCGCCCCCGCCGCCCCCCCCGCCGCGCCGCGCACCCGGTCGCGGCCGCTGGGGGGCTTGGGGGGCTGCCAGCCCGGCGGCGGGGGCCTGCGCTTCGGGGCTCCTTGACGAGGCTGGCGGGGGGCGGCGGGGTGAGGGGCCGGGGGCGGGACGGGCGGGGCGGGCGGGGGGCGCGCCGCTCCATGTTCGCCTTGTTCATCACCTCCGCGTAGTCCTTCATCCGCTCCCGCGCCTCCCGCTGGCCCCGCAGCTCGCACCGCGCGGCGCGGGCGGGCGGGGCGGGCGGGGGCACCTTGGCGATGCGCTCCTCGTCGGGGGGCTCGGGCCCGAGGCTCCCCATGGCGAGCGGCGCCTGCTTGAGCGCCTCGTACTCCTTCAGCGTGTACGGCTTGTACGCCACCTCGCGCGGCTTCCGGCTGAACGCCAGCTTCTCCTCCGGCGTCGCGTACTCCGGCTCCGGCGGCGGCGGCGGCGGCCCCGGCGGCTCCTTCCCCTGCCGCCGCTGCTTCACCGCGTGCTGCCGCGCGTAGCCCCCCGCCCCCGCCACCGCCTTCTTCGCCACCGGCACGCCGCCCCACTGCTGCCCGTAGCCGTAGCCCGGCGAGGGCGCCGGCGGCCCCGCGTCGGCGTAGCCGTAGTAGGCGTCGTAGGCGCCCGGCTGGTGCGGCGGCGGCTGCGGCGGCGGCTGGTACGCGTAGTACGAGGCCGCCGCGGGGTAGGAGAAGGCCTCCGCCTCGTAGTAGCCGGCTTCGCCCCCGTACGCCGCGGGCGCCTGCCTCGCCGCCGCACCCGACGCCGCGTGGCCGTAGCCGTAGCCCGCCTGGGCCGCACGCCGCGTCATGACGCAGGGCGGCGCGGCGCGGGGGCGACGGCGCACCTGCTCCCCGTACTGCGCCCCGTCATCGGGCTGCGGAGATCCTCGCGGGCGGACTGGAGCTCTGATCGGGAGAGCGCAGGCGGTCTCAGCGGGCGCCAAGGTTTGCATCTGGGAGGGCTGGAAGGGTGCAAGGGGTCTCACCGCTTGGAGGCGGCCCCGTTGGATGCGGCGCTGATGAGCGTGCCCTCGGAAGCGGGCTGGCCCGGCTTCGCTATCGTACCATCCCTATGCACTACACTGATCTTGTCTCCAAACTGCGCGTGGGTGCGTCAGCGAGGAGGTCCGCAGACTCGCCGGCGGCAAGGCGGAAGGCCAGGGAAGTCGTCCAGCAGGCTTAGCTTGGTGCAGCAGGCGCACCCTCTGCAGGAAGTTGCTCGCCATTCGGCCACCTTCTTTTTTTGCTGCCGGGGGTAGGGCCACAAAGCTGTCGCAGCAGCTCCTCAGCTTCGAATCACCTCGTAGGGCAGCGTAGAAGCGTCACGGACGTACGCTTGACTTCCAGCCGAGCATAGAGGGTCTCATCCTCGGCCGGCATGGGCCGCGACCGCGACGAAGAAGAGCGCCGCAGGCGCAAGGAGGAGAAGCGTGCGAAGAAAGAGAAGGAGAAGTGCGCACCGCCCCCGCCGTCAGCTGTACACCGCCTCGCTAAACCACGACAGGAAGCGGAGCAAGCTTGATGAGACGCCGGAGGAGCGGCGTGCACGGCGCCTCGCGAAGAAGCAGAAGAAGGTGCGCGCTCGCCCCGCGCCGCCAGTAACATTGGCGAATGTGTGTACGCAGGAGGCGAAGCGGGCGGAGAAGGAGCGGTCCAGCAAGAAGGAGGACAAGTCCTTCTTCGGATACACGAACGATAACAACCCGTTCGGCGACTCGAACCTCAAGGAGCAGTTCGTGTGGAAAAAGAAGAACGAGAAGCTGGTTGAGCTGGGCGTCGACCCCCAAGCCCTGTCGAAGGAGCGCGAACGCCTTCGACGCGAGGAGCTTCGCGTGAGCGCATTCGCTGCAGCAGAATGGTTTCGGCTCGGGCTGACAGTGCCTGGCAGCGGGAGATTGACAAGGTCAAGAAGCGGCGTGAGGAGCGCGAGGAGGAGAAGATGCGGTGGGAGGAGGAGCGGGTGCGCGTTAGCTACTCCTCGTGCAATCCCTTTTTGCACTAGCGCTGACCGCGCGGCCGGGCAGTCGAGGCTCGCCCGGGAGCGCGAGGGAATGTCCTTCCAGGAGTGGGAGAAGAAGGAGGACGAGGTGCGGGCGCTCTTTGGCTCCGCTGCGTAAGCGAGGTTCCGAAACGTGCGGTGGGCCGGCGCAGTTCCACCTGAAGCAGGCGATCATCCGGTCGGAGATCCGCATCAAGGAAGGGCGCGCCAAGCCCATCGACATCATCGCCAAGAACCTGCACCTGGACAAGGTGCGGCAGGCGCCCGAGGCCTGCGGCGCCGGACCGACGGACGGCGGGGGGGCGTGCGTAGGACTTCGACATCGAGATGAACGAGCCGTACAAGATCTTCAAGGGCCTGCCGGTGGCGGAGATCGAGGAGCTGAAGGCGGACATCGCCACGCACCTCGAGCTCGACCAGGAGAAGGGCCACCGCGAGTTCTGGAATGTGCGCCGGACCCCGCCGCCGGCCCCGGCCCCGGCGCCCGCGCGGGGCGCCGGTCGAGGGCGGGGCGGGGGGCAGGCGATGATGGTCGTGTGCGAGGACGAGCTCGAGCAGGCGCGCCGCAGCGAGGAGCTCGAGCGCCAGGGTGCGCCGCCCCGCACTCTCCCCGCCCGCCAGAGTCGGCGGGGGCTGGGGGGGGGGGGGGGGGCAGGGACGCGGGGGGCGCCGTCGTCGTCGGGGGTGCACTCGGCGGTGGAGGGGGACATCGAGGGGATCTTCCGGGGCAAGTCGGCGCGGCAGCTGGCGGAGCTCGAGGGCCAGTGCCGCGACGAGATCGCCATCGGCCGCGGCGTCGACGTCGAGTACTGGGAGAACGTCTTGAAGAAGCTCTCCGTCTTCAAGGCGAAGGCGCTGCTGCGGGAGGTCCACGCCGGCCTCCTCAAGAAGCGCCTCGCCCAGCTCCAGCAGGAGCAGGCCCGCGCCTCCCGCGGCCGCGACCCCGAGCGCGAGGGGTCCGCCCCCCGCCCCCGCTCGCCGCCGGGAGCTGAGGGGGCGGGCAGGGGCAAGCGGCGGCGGGAGGACTCTTCCTCCTCCTCCTCCTCGAGCGGGGAGGAGAGCGAGCGGGAGCGCGGCGGGCGCCGCCGGCAGGCCGCCAGCGAGAGCGAGGGCGAGGGCCGCGCGGCGGCCGGCCCCTCGCGCGGCGGGTGGGAGGAGGAGGAGGAGGAGGAGGACGGCGGGCGGGGCGGGGCGGGGGCCGGGGGCACGCCGCCGGGGGCTTTCAGCCCGGTGCTGGAGAGCGGGGACGTGGGGGAGGCGGAGGTGGTGGACGAGGCGGAGGACCGGCGCCAGCTCGAGCAGCAGCGCGAGGCCATCCTCGCCCGCGAGCGGCACGCCCCTGGCCCCACCCCCGCCCCGCCGCGTTGCCAGCCCCCGCCCCTGACGCGCGGGGCGATGCGCGCGCAGGGAGAAGATGGCGGAGATCGCGGCGGCGGAGGAGGCGGCGCGGGTGTCGGCGGCGGGGCGGGCGGCGATGTCGCGGACGCGGTTCGTGAACGAGGACGAGCTGTACCGGATCGAGAGCGCGAAGCTGGCGGAGCGGGCGGAGGAGGGCGAGGTCTCCTTCGCGGACGAGGTGGCCGTGGAGGGGCAGCAGTACCGGTGGGAGGACAAGTACCGGCCCCGCCGCCCCCGCTACTTCAACCGCGTCCACACCGGCTTCGACTGGAACAAGTACAACCAGACGCACTACGACCACGACAACCCGCCCCCGAAGATCGTCCAGGGCTACAAGTTCAACGTGCGCCCGCCCCGCGCCCCGGGCCGCCCCGCCGCGCGCTCCCTGCGCTGCGGGCGCGACGCGGGGCCTGGGCGCAGATCTTCTACCCGGACCTCATCGACAAGGCGAAGTCGCCGCAGTTCTTCATCGAGCCGGACACGACGGAGGACACGGTGCTGCTGCGCTTCCACGCGGGGGCCCCCTACGAGGACGTCGCCTTCCGCATCGTCAACAAGGAGTGGGAGTACTCCCACAAGCGCGGCTTCAAGTGCACCTTCGAGCGCGGCATCTTCCACCTCTACTTCAACTTCAAGCGCTACCGCTACCGCCGCTAGCCCCGGCCCCGCCCCCCGCGCCCCGCCCCTCCCCGCTTGCCCCCGTCGGCCCCGCGATGTGCGTTGCACGGCGTTCGATTGGAAACAATGCTGCTGGGGAAGGGCGCGGGGCGCGGGGGGCGGGGCGGGCTAGAGGAGGGCGGGGTGCGGGGCGAGGTCTGTCACCTCGACGGCCGCCCCGAGGTCCCACAGGCCCCACTTCTCCGCCACGTTGTGGATGAGGGGCCGCCCCTCCGCCGCCGCCCGCTTGTACTCCTCCAGCAGCGCCGGCGGCGTCATCGGGCGCGTCACGTGCCTGCGCGCGCGGGCGAGGGCCTTCACGCAGCGCCCGCTGGGAGCGGCGGGCGGGGCGGGCGGGGCGCACTCGGCGACGTGGTCCTGCGGGGCCGGCGCGGGGGCGGGGGCGGGTGAGGGCGGGGCGGGGGGAGGCGCTGGAGGCCGGGGCGGGCCTGGTGGAAGGCGACGATGGGGGCCTTCAGAAAAACGTAGAAGAGGCTCATTGACGAAAACGTGGCGGGGAGGAAGGCGTCGCAGAAGGAGGAGGTCGCGTGCTCGGGGTAGCCCCGCGCCGCCCGCCAGCGCTCCCCGTGCGCCAGCAGGAAGTCCCCCGGGAAGTCCATCGTCAGCTGCCCGAAGCTGCCCCCGCGCGGGTGCGCATGCGGCCTCAGCGTCGGAGGCGTCCGCCGCGCGGCGGGGCGGGGCGCGGGGCGCACTCGGAGACGAGGTGGCCCTCCCAGTCGGTGGGCCCCCGGGCCTCCGCCGGGGGCCCGGCGTGGCGCGGGGCGGGGGGCCCCCGGGGGCGCCGCCGAGAGCTCCGCCCACTCGGCGTACGGCATCGCCCGCTCCTTCGTGAGGAAGATCGGGCTGCGGGGCGCGGCGTCGGCGGGGGCCGCGAGGGGCGCGCGGGCGGGGCGCGGGGGCCGGGGCGCGACTTGGAGCGGGAGCGGCGGAGGAAGTCGGCGAGGACGGCGGCGCGGGGCGCCTCGGGCAGGTGCGTCCCGTTCGCGTCGAAGCTGCGGGCGCCTCAGGGAGGGGGCGGGGGGGTGCGGGGGCCGGGGCGGGCCGGCGGGCGAGGTAGAAGGCGTCGGGGCGGAGGCGGCGGGCGGCGAGGGCGGCAAAGAAGGCGTCGGGGAGCAGCACGTCCTGGTTCGTCACCAGCACGTACTCCCCCCGCGCCCGCCGCACCCCCGCGTTCTTCCCCACCCACTCGAACAGCGGCTGCCGCCCGCCTCGGCCGGCCGGAGGGCGCGGGGTGGATGCGCGGGGGCGGGCGCACGATCTTGGCGTGGTTGGGGAAGCGCCTGTGGACGCCCGGCGGCACCCGCACGAAGCTGCCGGCGGCGGCGGCGGTGAGGCGGGCGGCCCTAGTAGCGTCCTCGCGGCGTGCACCGGTAGGTGAGGTTGTGGCGGACCGGCCACTCGTACTCCTCCATTACGCTCCTGCGAGGGGGTTCGGGCGCGCGGCGAGCGGGGAGGAGCGGGCCGGTGCCGGCGCCCTCGGCCGCACCGGCGGCCCGGGGGCGTGTTCCAGTCGACGACGACGAGCTCGAGGGGGGCGCCCGCCCGCCCCGCCCCATCCGCCAGCGAGTTCAGGAACACCTGGAACCTGCGCGGGAGGTGAGAGGGGCCCGCAGCGGGCATAGGCCTCCGGGGCGGGGCGGGAGGACCGGCGGCGAAGGCCCCCGCCGTAGTCGTCGTTCCTCGTCACCTGCGGGGCGCTCGGAGGGGCGCTCGCGGCGGGGGCGGGGGCTGGGGCCGGCGCACGACGACGATGGAGAGGTACGGGGCCGGCCACCCGCGCGCCCCGCCCTTCCTCGGCCCCTTGCGGGGCCCCGCGGGGGGCGGCGTCGGGGCGCCCGGGCTGGAGGGGCAGCGCGCGGCGGCCGGCGGCGGGGCGGCGCCGGCGGCGGAGAGGTCGGCCAGCCACGACTCCGCGAGCGCTGCCGGCGCTCAGGGGGCTCGGAGCGGGGCGGGACGGCGGGGCGGGGGCACGGGGAGGCCCGGGGCAAGGTGCCCCAGGCGGGGTCGGAGGCGTTGGCGGCGAGGGCCTCGGCGGCGGCGGCGAGGGAGCGCAGCGCCCCCGCCGCCCGCCCCCTCGGGCTCCCGCCACGCCGCGAGCGCCTCCGCCAGCGCCCCGCCCCGCGCCTCCAGCAGCAGCTCCGCCGCTCGCGCCGCCCGCCCCGCGCCGGGGCCGGCTGCACGGCCCCCGGGGGGCGACGGCGGCGCGCCGGCAGCCGCCGGCCGGCGTCCACAGGAGCCGCTGCGCGAGCATGTCCCGCACTGCGGCGGCGGCGGCGGTCAGGCGCGTGGGCCAGAGCGGGGGATGGGAGGGCGGGAGGGGCCGGGGGCGCGCGGGCGGCGGCGAGGCGGGGGTCGGGGCCGGGGGCGGCAGGGCGGCCCAGAGGGCGTCGCGGGCGTAGAGGGCGCCGGGCGCCGCCTCTCCGAAGAAGAGGCCCCGCGCCAGCAGCGTCGGCCCGCGCCCCGCTCCTCCCGCCCATCGCCACCCGGGCGCGCCCGGGGGCCGGGGAAGAGCAGCAGCGGCGCGCGCCGGTGCGGCGGCGGGGCGCGCAGGCGGACGAGGGGCGGGATGCGGGGCGGGGGCCTCGCCGGGGAGAGGGCGGGGAAGAGCCGCGAGGCGGTGACGAGGGCGGCGGGTGCGGGGGCGGGGTGGAGGGCGGCGGTGGGAGGGCCCAGGGCGGGGCGGGGCAGCGGGGGCGGGAGGGGGGCGGCGGGGACGGGGGCCCCGAAGTAGAAGGCGGGGTCCGGCACGTCCAGCACCGCCGTCGCCCCCCGCTGCGCCTGCGCCAGAGTGAGGCGCCACCGGCAGGAGGGAGGGGGCGAGGGGCGGGCGGGGCGCGGGCGGACGGCGAAGAGGATGCCGAGGAGGCGGCGCGCGGGGCCGCGGGGCGGCAGCAGCGCCTCCACCGCCCACCCCGCCCCCGCTGCCTGCGCCTCGAGCTCCGGCAACGCGGCGACGGCGGCAGCAGCGCTGCGGAGGCGGGCGGCGGGCGCACGCGGGGGCGTCGAGGAGGTGGAGGGAGGAGTTCGGGGCACGGCGGCGAGGATGGCGGCGGGCAGGCCCGGCGCGCACGCCACCGCCACCACCTGCCAGCCTGCGCCCGCCCGCACTCAGCGAGGGCGAGGGCCCGGCGGGAGGCGCGCGCCGTCGACGGCGGCGGCAGCCCAGCGGGCGAGGGCCTCCGGGGCCGTCCCCTCGTCCACGCCCAGCACCGCCCACGGCTGCTCCGCTTCCGCCTCCGCAGGCCCCGCCGCCGCCTCCTCCGCGGCCCCCGCCCCCGCCGTGCCGTCCCCCGCGGAAAGGAGGCGGTCGCCGGGGGCGTTGGGGAGCGCGGCGCCGCCCTCGCCGAGGGACGCCAGCGCCCGATCCTCCCCGGCGTCTGCCCGCCCCTCGGCCCCGCCCCCGCTCGAGGCGATGCGGCGCACGCGCGCGCACCCCGGTAGGAAAAGGGGAAGGGGGCGGAGGCCTGCCCGCCGACCTCCACCTGCACCCCCGTGAGCGGCCGGTCGCTCGGCCCGGCGAGCGGGGGCGGGCCTGGAGGGAGCGGGGCCGGCGGGAGAGGGCCGGCGGGGCGACGCAGGCGACCGTCTGGTGCGCAGCCGCGACGAAGGCCCCTGCCGCCCCGCTCGCCCGGGCGGCGCCGGCGGGGGGCGGAGCGGGGCGGGGAGGGGCACCGGGCAGGGGCGGCCGTCGAGGAGGATGCGGACGGGGCGCCGTAGGGCCCATGTTCCACCCGGCCGCCACGAGGAGGCCGCCCTCGAGGGGCGGCGCGGCCACGGCGGCGACCTCCGGGGGCAGGTAGGCGAAGCGGGCGCGGGGCGAGGGGCGCGAGGCCCGCCCGAAGACGCGCACGAGGACCTCGTGGCCGGCCCCGATGCCCGGAGGCAGCGCGCACGCCAGGCTGTAGTGCGGGGCGGGGGCGGCCGGGGCAGGGCACGGGGCGCCGCCGACGCTGACCTCGCGCGCCTCGCCGGGCTCGAGCTCGGCCGGCCCGAGGCCGATGCCGTAGAGCTGGAGGGTGCCGCCGGCGGTGGGGGCGGGGGCGACGAGGGCGACCTCGGGCTCGGCGGCGGTGCGGACGGCGATGCGCATCTCGAGCCGCAGCGGGACGGCCGCCAGGCTCTTCACCACCAGGTAGAGGGCCTCCCCGGCCGGCGCCCCCGCCCGCACAGCCCCCCGCGCACCCTGCCGCACCGCCCCCGCCTTCACGCTCCCCTCCTCTGCGCGCCCCGCCTCAGAGGGAGGGGCGGGGGCGGGGGGCGCGCGGGGGGCGCGGGGGCACCGTAGTAGGCGAGGGGGAGGCCGCCCTGGGCGCGCTCGACGTTGAAGGCGTCCGAGACGAAGACGGCGACGGGCCCCTCGGGGCTCGTCCCGAAGCTGTACGCCAGGTGGCACGGGCACGGGCCCCCCGAGGAGAAGAGGGCCACGCCGCCGGCCTCGAGCTCCTTCGCCGAGTGCGCGGCGCTCGTGATCTCCGCGTGGTGCGAGACGGCCACCGGCCGCCCCTCGCTCAGGTTCTCGATGACGACGATCAGCTGCTCCACCGGCTTCCCCAGCGCCGTCACGTCCACCGACACCATCCGCGTCTCCTGCGCGCCGCCCAGCGAGGCCGCGAGGCCGCTCAGGCGCCGCGCCGGAGGCGGGCCGGGTGGGGCCGGCGGCGGCGGCGCGGGCGGACCTCCCATGCGTCGAAGTACGAGAACTCCTTCCGCGCTTCGAAGAGCGCGAAGTTTGGCGGGTCCTGCCCGCCCCTGCGCTTAGCTATGACCGTGGACATGGGCGCCGGCCGCCGCGAGGCGCTTTTACATGTGCAAGGCAGCGGCCAGCAGTCGACGGCACCGATAGACCCGTTGTGATTAAAAAAATTTAATTTATCGGAGGAGCGCGGCGGACCATCAGGTAGACCGTCACGTTGTCCTCCGCCATGAGAAGCATCGAGTAGAGGCACGGGCACGGCCCTGCGCGGGGCGGTGATCAGGAGCGGCTGGCACACGCTGCACACGGCGTACGCGGGCGGCGCTACGCATACGAGCGGCGCATTCGCGGTCCGCACCATTCCGCAGGCTCACGTATAGGCCAGCGGGGACCTGCACCTCGTCCGCGGCGGCAAGCGCGGCGAGGAGCGCCAGCGCGACCGCCAATGCGAGGCCCAGCGCACCCGCCGCGCCGCTGGGCCGCATGCTCGCAGGTCGGCAATTCCGGCTGCGGGATGCAATGTGGCGGGCCCTAGTCAAATTCGACCGGTACCCTGGCGCAGATGGCCGCTTTCGTGTCCGCGGGCCTTGCGAGGCCGCTGAGCACGTGCCGCGATGTTGGAGAGAGCAGCTTCGTCGGCTGCCCCGTACAGGAGCCCGCGAAGACGGCCCCTCGCAGCGCGGCCCGGACGCTCATCAGCTGGGTCGGCACGGCGCGTCCCCGCCGCGCATTCATTGCAAGAGCTTCCTCTGCATCACCCCAGCTTCCCGCCCACAGCCCAGTCGGTGCGTCGCTCTCCGTGTCTTTCGCGCCAAACCTGCCGCGGTGCAGCGGCGAAACCACGGCGCACTCTGAAGTGCCCCGTCGCGCGTACACGCAGCGTCGGGATCGGGGCTCGCCTCGCAGCTGCCCGCGGTGCGCGGCAAGTACCAGGATAACTACCCGCTGAGCAAGCTGACCTGGTTCGGCGTCGGCGGCCGTGCGGAGGTGCGAGGCTTATGCGGGCGGCAATCCGCGGGGCGCGCATGCTCGCCCGAGCATCGCCCCCGCCGATCGGGCGGCGGGGGGGCGCAGGTGCTCTTCACGCCGGAGGACGAGGAGGACCTGGCGGAGTTCCTCGCGAAGAAGCCGGCCGGCGTGCCCGTGACGGTGATCGGCGTCGGGTCGAACCTGCTCGTCCGCGACGGCGGCGTCGACGGCGTCGTCGTCCGCATGGGCAAGGTGCCCACCCCGCGCCCCTCGGCGCCCCCGCACGGGTGCCGAGGGCGGGCGGCGCAGGCATTCGCCGAGGTGCGCGTGGAGGGCGTGAACGTGACGGCCGGCGCCGCCGCCCTCGACCTCAACGTCTCCAAGGCCTGCCGCGGTGCCCGGCCCCGCCCCCGCCCGCCCCGCCCCGTGTCGAGGCGAGCGGCGGGGCAGACGCCGGCGTGGCGGGCTTCGAGTTCCTGAGCGGGATCCCCGGGACGGTGGGCGGGATGCTGAAGATGAACGCGGGGGCGTACGGGGACGATGCCTCGAAGGTGGTGTTGAGCGCGCGGGCGGTGGACCCGCAGGGGACCCTCCGCGAGCTCCTCCCCGCCGACCTCGGCTTCTCCTACCGCCACAGCGCCGTCCCCGACGGTCCCCCCGCCCCGCCCCGCCCGCCCCGCCACGCTCGAGCGCGCGGGTACGCAGGCTGGGTCTTCGTGTCGGCGCGGATGGCGGGGCGGGCGGACAGCGTGGAGGCGATCGCGGGGCGGATGGCGAAGATCCAGGCGGACCGGGAGGCGTCGCAGCCGATCCGGAGCCGCACGGGGGGCTCCACCTTCGCCAACCCCCCCAACGAGCAGGGCCTCCGCGCCTGGCAGCTCGTCGACGCCGTCGGCGGCCGCGGCCTCCGCAGGGGCGGCGCCATGGTGCCCGCCCCGCGCCGCCTGGCTCCGGGCGGGAGGGTGGTGAGGGGCGTCGGGGCGCAGATCTCGGAGAAGCACTGCAACTTCATGATCAACACGGGGGACGCCAGCGCCGCCGACCTCGAGGACCTCGGCGACGAGATCATCCGGTCCGCCCCGCACGCTCAGCGCGCGACCCCTCGCCCCGACTCACAGCCGGCCGGCCCCGCCCGCCAGCCGCGTGCGGGAGCAGTTCGGCATCGAGATGCGGTGGGAGATCCAGAGGATAGGCAAGCGCCTCTAGCTCGACGCAGACGCCGCTCATTGCTCTTCATGTTACCGAGAACGAAACCCGATGACATCGATCATGAACGCCTTGATGCTGCACCACGAGCGATCAAATTTGGGGGGTCGGAGTCTCGGGGGATCCGGGGGGAAGGAGTCGGGGATACGGCAAAGATGGCGAGCCGACGGGACGCCGCGGGCCAGGCCGCGCAGCACCCGGTTTTCTCCAAGATACGAGCACCGCGAATCGATAGCTCGAGCACGAACCTTGCCGCGGTATCGGGCGACTGGGTTTACACATACGGCGACGATGGCGACAATGGCACGGCCCTTTACTGCGCGGACATCAAGCGCCTCAACAGCCGCAGCGTAGAGGCGCGCCGCTCGCTTTGCTCCGCCCGTGGCGCTCACGTTCGTGCAGACCATTCGGCTGGAGCCGCCGCCGGACTTTCAGGTGCTGCAGCTGCTGCTGAACAGCACCGGCGAATATGCTGCCTTCGTGGGCGAGCGCCAGATCTACGTCGGCTTCGTCAAGCGGCCGCACGGCGCCGCGCGGCCTCACAAGTCGGGCGCGAGCGAGCCGAGCTTCTGCCGGTGCGGGCGCGTGGCACATTGCGCCCGCGGACGAGCGGCTGAGGCGTCGCGGGGACAGGACGGTGCCGCTTGGGGAGGAGTACCTGGAGGCGGCGATCGTGCAGGCGGCGTGGCACCCGCTGAGCGAGTCGCACCTCGCCGTCCTCTCCGACGACGGCCTCCTCCGGTCGGCCCGCACGCGCCCTCGCCTGCCCCCGCCGAGGCTCACCTCCGCGCGGCAGCCTCTTCGACCTCTCGCGGGACCTCTACGAGCCGGAGCAGACCATCTCCGCCCGCGCCGTCGGCGGCCAGCCGGACGCGCGCCCCGCCGGCCCCGGCCCCGCCGCCTCTGCGCTGGCTCGTGACGCGGGGCGGCGCGCAGGGCGGGGAAGAGGAGGGGCCGGAGGAGATCGAGGGGGACCGGGTGGTGGCGTTCGAGTTCGGGGCGGCGCGCGGCTGGGAGGCCTTCGCCCTCTACTTCCTCTACGCCTCCGGCGACCTCCGCGCCCTCTGCCCCGTAGTCCCCTACGGCGGGTCCGCCTCCCGCCTTGGCCTCCGCCGGCGCGGGGCGGGGCTGACGCTGGCGGGGGCAGGCGGGTGCCGGTGTCGCTGCTGACGGGGCTGTGCGACGGGCTGCGGGAGGGCGTCGGGGCGGCCCCCGCCGGCAGCCTGCCCCGCCAGGTCCGCTGGCAGCTCCACTGGCTCGCCGAGATCGCCGGTGCGTTGCCGGCCAGCCGCAGCGCGGCACCGCGCCGGCTGCGAGCGGGCGGGGCCAGGGTGCGGGCCGGCGGGGCGGATGAGACGGCGGACCTCTCCCTGGAGGCCCTGCGCGCCCTCTTCCTCGCCGCCGCCAAGCGGCCCCGCCCCGCCGCCCCCGCCCGCCCCCGCGCCCCGCTCGGCGCCCCCCACGTCGAGCCCCCGCTGAGCGCGCCGCCGGGGCCGGCTTCTTCCGGACGCGGCCGCCGAGCCTGGCGAGCCGGGTCTCGCGGCGGGGCCTGGAGCTGCAGGGCCCGTTCGCGTACGAGCGGCTGAACCCGGCGCCGGCGCTCGAGGAGGGGGCCTACGTGGCGCTGGCGCGCGTCGGGGCGGGGCCGCCGGCGCTCGCCTGCGCCACGCGCGAGGGCCGCCTGCGCCTCCTCGTCGCCCTCGAGGAGCTCGCCCCCCGCTGGCTCGACGACGTCCGCCCCGCCCCGCCCCGCCCCGCCCCGCCACCGCCCAAGCTCACACCCGCCCAGCGCGACGCGGCCGCCGAGGAGGAGGCCCCGCCCCCCGCCCTGCTTCTCGTCGAGACCCTCGAGCTCCCGTGCCCCTCCCCCGCCCTCTTCCCCGACCCGACCTACCGGTGCCCCCGCCCCGCCCCCCCGCCGGCGCCTTTGGCGCTAAGCGGTGGGGGCAGGGAGCGGGTGTACGTGCGGCACGGGCGGGGGGTGCACTGCGTGCAGCTGCCGTGGCTGGCGGCGCTGCAGGCCTTTCTGCGCGACGCCGAGGCCGGCGCCCCGGGCCGCCTCCCCGAGCTGCCCCCGGCCCTCCCCTTCCCCCTCCTCCACACCGCCCGCCCCGGGCCCCTCCCCGCCGCCCTCGTCCTCAGCGACCCCGTCGCCGGGTACATGCTCCTCGCCGTCACCCGCGAGGGGCGGCCCCTCGGCGTGCCCCTCGCCTCCACCCTCGCCACCTGGGCCCCCGCCCCGCAGCTCGCCCTCGCCCCGCTGCCCCTGCCCCTCCCCGCCCCCGCCCCCGCCCCCGCCCCAGCACGCCGGGCCCAGCCACGCCGGCGCGCGGGGCGGAGGGGCGCTGGAGGGCCCCGCGGGGCGGTGCCGCCCCTCTCCCGCCTCCTCGAGCCCCTCCTCAGCCCCCAGCGCCGCGCCGCCCGCCGCGCCGCCGCCCTCGCCCCGCCCCAGCCCCCGCCCCCTCCGGTGCGGCGGGCCCCTTCCCCCCCTTGCCCGCCCGGGCGTGGGCGACGGGGCGCAGGGGCGCGACGGACGGGACGCTGGAGTGGCTGCAGAAGTGCGTGGGGCGATGAAGGAGGGGTACGTGGTGGACCTCACGCGGGTGTGCGAGGAGACGCTGGGGCGGCTGGAGCTGCTGGAGGGCGTCGAGGTGCACCAGAACGGCCAGCTCGAGGCCCTCCACGCCCGCGTCCGCGCCCCGCCCGCCCCGCGCCCCCGCCCCCGCGCCCCGCGCCGAGGCCGCGGGGCAGCTCGAGGGCCTCGACGGGCGCGCCGAGCGCCTCGAGGAGGCCGTGCGCCGCGCCTCCGCCCGCCAGGAGCAGCTCGCCGCCCGCGCCCACGCCGCCCTCCGCGCCCTCACCCGCGCCCGGTCCCCGCTCCCACCCCGCCCCGCCCCTGCCCCCGCCGCTCACGGGGGGCAGGCCGCCGGAGGCGTCGGAGGCGGAGAAGGAGTGGAGGGGCCGGCTGGAGCAGCGGCGGGAGGCGTGCGGGAAGTTCGAGGAGCGCCTCAACGCCGTCGAGCGCCGCGCCGGCCGCGCCGGCCTCCTCTTCCCCCGCCCCGCCGGGAACGGCGCCGTCCCCGTGGCGCTCCCCGTGGGGAGCGGGGGCGCCGAGGCGGGCGGGGGCGCGCTCTCGGAGCAGCAGATGGGGCGGGTGAAGTACGTGCTGGAGGACGAGGCGGGGATGGTCCGGGAGAACG
The DNA here is from genome assembly GCA_004431415.1 of Cyanophora paradoxa. Classification (NCBI taxonomy): domain Eukaryota; class Glaucocystophyceae; order Cyanophorales; family Cyanophoraceae; genus Cyanophora; species Cyanophora paradoxa. Next base: position 43,664 of record QPMI01000640.1, read on the forward strand.
TCGCCGCCGTCCGCCGCCTCCACGAGGCCCTCGACGCCCTCCGCCTCTAGCCCGCCCCCGCCCCCCGGCCCCTCCCCCACCATCCCCCGCCTCCCAGGCTCCAGACACCGTGAGAGAATCATGATCACTGACTTGGGCGCCCCGTGCACTTCGAGAAACATACAGGCTGCAGACAGAACGCCTACAAGCTAGACGGATCTCAACTTTGGGGCTCCAGTTCGTGGGGTTGGACCACGAGGGGCCCGGGGCGCCCAGCCCGCCATCCTTAACTTGTTGGTCATGATCAACGCAGCGCTGCGCTATACACAGCACAAGTAGTCTAGGGCGCATCTAGGGCGACACCCTAGATACTATCTAGTGGTCATCTGGGGAGTAGTCCGGACACCAGATGAGCCCTAGATGATTTTTTTTTCCTATCTAGGGTGCGCAACTAGGGCTTATTTCGGGCTATCGCGCCCCTAGCAAAAGCGGCCCACGCTTGCACCCCGCGCCATCGCAGCAATCAAAAGAGCTCTCGTCCATTGTACTATCACGTAGCTCTAGCTAGCTACAGCTAACACTAGCGATAGCTCTGCAGCTAGCTAGTCACTACAGCTCTAGCTAGCTAGCTAACGCTAAAAGCTATGCTATCGTCCGATGTAGCTTGTAGCGCTCGCCGCCGTGGCGCCGCCGCCTGCCACTCCGCTGCTCCCGCCGCCTGCCCTCCTTGACTCTCCAGGCGCCCGGCGGCCTGCACACAGGAAGTAAGGACGAGCCCTGAAGCGCTGTGGCGGACGGCGGGGCAAAGCACTAAGCGATTAAGTTGTAAGCCAGGAGTGCACAAAGGACTAGCGCTAGCATTCGCGGCGCAAAGGTTTAGCGCGCGTACCGCAGGTCGGCAGGGGAAAAGAAGAAGGCGTCAATCTGGGAGCTCGAGCCATCAACACGGGACGAGCCACGAGACGAAACAACACGGGACGACGAACCACGGCTTCGCCTGGAACCGGGCCCACTGCGGTCAATCCTACAGGCCGGTCGTGCTCATCGATGAGGATGCACTCGTCGGAGCTTCCTTTGGTGTGTCGTCGGCACAAAGACCCCGGAAAGCCGGATTAGGCAGGTGTCGGCTGTTCGGACCTGGCCAATTGCAAGGCGTCGGAATTCGCGTCTCGGCGCTCGGAAGGGTCGCCGTCCACTCTAAAGGGCTAGTTAGCGAGCGTGGCACCAAGTGGGCGGCGGGAGACCGACCGCGGCGGGTGTCCGTTAGTCCGACATGTGCGTGAACAGGACAGTCTGCGCATGAACAAGAGGCAAAAGCACGCTAGGAGTCGCGGCTCGGCGCTGCTGCTCGGGCGCCGGCCAGCCCGGTCGAGAAAGCCAGCCTGCAGTGCCGTTGACGAAGGTCATTTGGATATGTACCCCGGTTTGATTGCGTACCCAACTGCCAAACTGCCCGGTTACTGCCGCAACTGCCGCAACTGCCGCCACCAAATCAGCCCCGCGCAGTACTAGTTGCGGGAAGCATACAGAGCCCGAGGACACCAAGAACTGGCGCGGCGCGATCTGGCGAGAGGCAACCGATAAACAGCCCGAGCCGCTAGCGAGCGAAAAGCCTCGTGCGTGCCACTTCTAGTACAATGTCTCCTACGAGTCCCCAGGGCTAAGTACTCCGTGGCGCAGGGCGACTCGGCGACACAGCGCAGATGCTGACGCAGCGCGATCCATGCGGGGACCCGCCCTTGCGGCAAGCGATATGAACAGTTCGTACCACACTCAGAAGTTTTCTCATAGACAAGTCATGGGGCCGCCGCATGGGGCCGACGCGCGGGCGGGCGGAGCGGAGGCGCGGCAGATGCAAGCGGCGACGGCGCGGCGGGCGGAGGCGCGGCTCACTGAGCGGGTCGCAGGACAGGGCGGGGGCGCGGCGGGCGGCGGCGCGGCTCTCCGCGGGCGGGCCGGAGGCGCGGCGGGCGGCAGCGTGGCTCGCCGGGCGGGGCGGACGCGCGGCGAGCGGCGGCGCGGCTCTCCGCGGGCGGGCCGGAGGCGCGGCGGGCGGCGGCGCGGCTCGCCGGGCGGCGCGGGAGGCGCGGCGAGCGGCGGCGCGGCTCGCCGGGCGGGGCGGAGGTGAGGCGAGCGGCGGCGCGGGAGGCGCGCGGGCGGCGGCGCGGCTCGCCGGGCGCGGCGGAGGCGAGGCGAGCGGCGGCGCGGCTCGCCGGGCGGGGCGGGAGCGCGGCGGGCGGCGGCGCAGCTCTCCGCGGGCGGGCCGGACGCGCGGCGGGCGGCGGTGCGGCCCTCTGGGCGGCGCGGAGGCGGGGCGGGCAGCAGCGGGGCTCGCGGCGGGCGGCGGCGCGGCCCTCTGGGCGGCGCGGAGGCGGGGCGGGCAGCGGCGGGGCTCGCGGCGGCGCGGCTCTCCGCGGGCGGGCCGGAGGCGCAGCGGGCGGCTGCGCGGCTCGCCTGACGGGGCAGCGGCTCGGGGGACGGCTGCGCGGCTCGCGGGGCGGGGCGGATGCACGACTGGCGGCCAGGTGGCGCGGCTCGCCTGGCGGGACCGGAGGCGCGGCGAGCGGCGGCGCGGCTCTCCGTGGGCGGGCCGGACGCGCGGCGGGCGGCGGTGCGGCCCTCTGGGCGGCGCGGAGGCGGGGCGGGCAGCAGCGGGGCTCGCGGCGGGCGGCGGCGCGGCCCTCTGGGCGGCGCGGAGGCGGGGTGGGCAGCGGCGGGGCTCGCGGCGGGCGGCGGCGCGGCCCTCTGGGCGGCGCGGAGGCGGGGCGGGCAGCGGCGGGGCTCGAGGCGGGCTCGCGGGGGCGGCGCAGAGGCTCGCGGGGCGGGACGGAGGCGGGGCGGGCGGCGGCGCGGCTCGCGGCGGGGGCGGCGCGGCTCGCGCAGGCGGCGGCACGGCCCTCTGGGCAGGGCGCAGGCGGGGCGGGCGGCTGCGCGGTTCGCGGCTGCTCCAAAGAATAATACCGCAGGCAATGTGTACAGGGCAGCTAGTATATAGGCAGACCTAGACCTAGTATATATAGGCAGCCCGGCGCCGGCGGCACTTGGCCGCAAGTGTCTCGTTCCAACATGCATATGTACAAGGTTTTTGATCATGAAGCAGTGCCTAGTAAATGCATATGACTGTTATTTGCCAAGTTGAGGCTTGTTCAACGGTTTAAGCCTTTATATCAATATTCATGATCATGATGTTGTTCAGTGGTAATGGAGTCGACGTCACCCACCGAGGCCATGATCATGATCACATGATCAGTTTTCATGATCACAGATTTGAATGAGGTCAACATGCCGGAATGATGTCAGGCTTGCAATTGAGAGCCGCTGAGCTCGTGACGGCGTCATGATCAGGCGTTTCGGCGGGCCCGGCCCTTACAGGTTAGGTTACTTTGCGAGTCCTGATCTTCTTATATATTCCAAAAGCCCTTTTTATTGTCGTTCTTATGATGTACTCCGATCTAATAGACCTGAATTCCATCCAAAGATATCCTGTTCGAAAAGAAACTTACTAAGTTATGCGGATGGCACATGGTGCCCTGGTCTCGCTCTAGACCCGGCCCATCTTATAGATTCTGAATCCCAGGGTAATATATGTTGGCTTTCAATGCTTCGATGCAGGCGCGGGGCCCTGCCTGGAGAGAACGCGTACGGGCAAGGTTCCGCGGGCCCATCCCCTCATGTGCCCCCCTCACTCCCTCAGCGGCGGGCTTTTTGTCTCGCGCCCGGCGTCCCCGGCCCATCTTATAGATTCTGAATCCCAGGGTAATATACGCGGGTTTTTCTCGAGGAAATTGTCAAAACCGGAAACCCCTTGCCCCGAATTGTTGCCAGAATCTCGCCAGAATTTCTGAGATTCTTGAGATTGCGGGCTTTTCTCCGGGAAATTGTCAAAACCGGAACCCGCCTTGCCCCGAATTGTTGCCAGAATCTCGCCAGAATTTCTGAGATTCTTGAGATTGCGGGCTTTTCTCCGGGAAATTGTCAAAACCGGAACCCGCCTTGCCCCGAATTGTTGCCAGAATCTCGCCAGAATTTCTGAGATTCTTGAGATTGCGGGCTTTTCTCCGGAAAAATGTCAAAACCGGAAACCGCCTTGCCTCGAATTGTTGCCATGTAGACATTGCGTAAAAATCAAAAGGCGCCGGCGCCGGCGCCGCGTTGCGGTTGGGGAACGAGTGCTTCGCATGCACATGTACATGCCCATGGCCAGCTGTCTCGCTTTTGCTCATGATCAGAGTTCGAATTCCTCTTCACAAAACACCTGCCTAGACCTACACCTAATATTATTATTAATTATAAGCTTATCGCCATGGCGCCGGCCACCAGGCTTTCTTCGAATTCTCCTCCCCCACGCCCTCCCGGCAGGGGGAGGAGGGTGGGGGGGGGGGGGGGGGGGGGGGCTCTTTTATTCTCTGAACGGAGGGCGGGGGCCGCTCCGAGGCGAGGGGCGGGGCCCGCGCGCACGCGGGCCGCCGAGCGGGCCGGGGTGGCACGCGCTGCGCGCCGCCGTCAGCGCCGCTGGCGGGAGGGCGCGGGAGGGGGAGGGGCGGCGGACCCCGGACGGGGCCCGCGGGCGAGCAGGCGCAGCCAGGCGCGGCGGCGGCGGCGGAGGGGCGGGGGCCGCTCCGAGGCGGGGGCGGGGCCCGCGCGCACGCGGGCCGCCGAGCGCGCCGGGGCGGCACGCGCTGCGCGCCGCCGTCAGCGCCGCTGGCGGGAGGGCGCGGGAGGGGAGGGGGCGGCGGACCTCGGACGGGGCCCGCGGGCGAGCAGGCGCGGCCAGGAGCGCGGCGGCGGCCGCGGCGGCGGTGGGGCGGCGGGCCGCGGGGCGCGCGCTCCGAGGCGAGGGCCGGGCGGGGCCGCGCGCGGGGCGCCGAGCGGGCCGGGAGGCAAGCGCTGCGCGCTCCGAAGGCGGCGAGGCGCTGTGAGGCGCCGGCGCCGGCGAGGACCTCCGATGGCCATTCGTACGCGTTCGCGCGCGTAGCTACCTACGCGCGAAGTCAGTTGGACAAGCACGGGGAGACGCGAAACGCCTAGGACGGTTCTATTATGGCCTGGAAGGCGGCTCCCTGCAGCTGGGAAGCTTAAGCGGCGCGCGGGCGGACGAGCACGCGCCTTGCTGCGCGGCATTCCACACGCTTAAGACGTGCAGTTCATCAATATAGATGCTTCTCTGACAGGCCGAAGCTACGGTTGTCGCCCTCGGGAGCTGCGACAAGGGCGGCTCGACGATGGTCCAAGGCGGCCATGGCGCAAGCGCAGACAGCGTTCAAACTCCCACTGGAACATAGCTAGCGAGGCTAGCAGACTGCTGGAGTGCTGCTCGTGGCTCTCCCGGTTGCTTGCCATCTAGCACTCAACTTGGGTGGGAAAAACGCTATCTGGGGGTAACCCCAGATGCTACCCTAGACAACTTGTGCTGTGATAGCTACCAGCGCTGCGCACCGTGGCACTGCGGCATGCACGCCCCGGCGTCAGCTTCAGGGCACCGTGGCACAGCTGCAGCTTGCAGCTGCAGCTCAGCGGCTTCCTCCAGAGATCGCTGCCAGGCTGTGCCGAGTCATGCACAAGCCCGGCGCCGGCTGTACGCTTACGGCTTGCCCTCGAGCCGCGGGGGGATACGACGTACTTCTCACGGCGCGCCTCTACACTGCGGAAGACACGATGGACCTGCGGGGCCCAGATCCCGCGACGGCGCTCGCAGAGGCCCGGCGGCTCCGCGCCGCGTGGGAAGCGCGCCTGGCGGAGGCGACGCGCGCGGCGCGCGAGGCGGGGCCGCCGGCAGCGGGCCGCCTCGTCCACGCGATGGCTGAGCTGGACCGCGAGTATTTTAACGCGAGGGCCGTCCTCGCATTCCCTGCAAACGTCGCCCCCGAGAAGGAGAAGCGCGCCGCGGCGCTGGCGGCGGAGAAGGAGCTGAACGGCTTCTGGACGGCCTACGGATCGAGCGCGGAGCTGCTGGCGGCGCTGCGGGCGTGCGGCTCGGCGGGACTCGACGAGGAGAGCGCGGCGTACGTCGCGCGCGTGACGGCGGACCTCGAGCGGCACGGCGCCGGCCTCGCGGGGCCGGAGCGGGCGCGGCTGGCGGCGATCCGGGCGGAGGTGGCGGAGCTGGAGGGGGCGTACCAGAGGAACCTGCGGGAGGACCGCACGGCGCTCCTCTTCACCCGCGACGAGCTCGCCGGCCTCCCCGAGGTGCGCCGCCGCCCCGCGCCGCCCCCCTGCCGGCGCCGGGGCACGGGGCACGGGGGCGAGGCTGGGTGTGGGGTCAGGATTTCTTTCACGCGGGGCGCCCCGTGCGGGAGGACGGGCGCGTGCAGCTCGGCCTCGGCTACCCCGACCTCCTGCCCGTGCTAAAGCGCGCGGCGCGGGCGGAGACGCGGCGGGCGATGGAGCAGGCGACGCACGCGCGGGGGCCCCCGGGCGAGAACGCGGCGCTGCTGCGGCGCGCCGTCGAGCTCCGCCGCGAGGCCGCCGCGCTCCTGGGGCGGCCCTCGCACGCCCACCTCGTCGCCGAGGCCGGCCCTCGCCCGCCCCCGCCCCGAGAGCGGCGCGCTGAGGGGCGGGGCGGGCGGGCAGGGGTGCGCGGCGCCCTCGCGGGCCTTCGTGGAGGAGTTCCTGTCCGACCTCTCCGCCGCCCTCGCCCCCGCCGCCCGCGCCGTGCCCGCCCCGCCCCGCTGGTCCCCGCCGCGTCGAGCGGGGGGCGGAGCAGGAGGCGGAGGCGCTGCTGGCGCTGAAGCGTGAGGCGGGGGCGGCGGGGGCGGAGGCGGGGGCGCTGCGGCCCTGGGACCTCCTGCACCTCCACCACCGCTCCCTCCGCGAGGCCCCCCGCCCCGCCCCGCCCCCGCCCCACAGCTCCGCCCCGCCCCCGCCGCCGCCGCCGGGGTTCGACGAGGAGGCGTTCAAGGAGTTCTTCCCGGCGGAGGCGGTGCTGGCGGGCACGCTGGGGACCTACGAGGCGCTGCTCGGCGTCCGCTTCGAGGCGCTCGCGCCCGGGGGCGGGGACCCCGCCGCGGAGGCCCTCCGCTGGCACCCCGACGTCCTCGTCTACGCCGCCCGCGAGGCCGCCCCGCCCCGCCAGGGCGCCTTCCTCGGGCACCTCCTCCTCGACCTCTACCCCCGCCCCGGCAAGTTCCCCCACGCCTCGGGCTTCCCCCTGCGGCGCGCCTGCGCCCTCCTGGACGCGGAGGGCCGCCCCGCCGGCTGGCAGGCCCCCGTCTCCGCGCTCGTCGCGAACCTCTCGCGGCCGCCGGGCGGGGAGGCGCGGCTGAAGCACGGGGAGCTGGTGACGCTCTTCCACGAGTGCGGGCACGCGATGCACTCGCTGCTCTCGCGGGCCCGCTTCGCGCGCCTGGCGGGGACCTCGGTGGAGGCGGACTTCGTGGAGGCCCCCGCGCTGATGCTGGAGCACTGGGCGTGGGACCCCGCCGTCCTCCGCCGCATGGCCCGCGCCCCGCCCGGCCGCTCCCAGGAGGCGCCCCCGGTCCCGCCCCCTCCCCTCTGCCCCCGCGCGCTCACGGGCCCGCACAGGACGTCGCGCGGGTGCTGGCGGCGATCGCGGGGGCGCGGGGCGCGAACGGGGCGCTGCTCGCCCGCCAGCGCCTCGCCACCGCCCTCTTCGACCAGCGCGTGCGCCCCGCCGCCGCCCCGCCCCGCCCCGCCGGGCGAGCGGGGGCGCGGGGGCAGGTGCACGGGCCGGAGGCGCTGGGGGAGGGGCCCTCGCTGGGGGGCCTGTACAGCGCGCTGCTGCGGGAGGCGGCGTGGACGGACCCGGGGCCCGAGCCGCCCCACGTCGACCGCTCCTCCTCCCTCCTCCACCTCAGCGCGCCCCCGCCCGCCCCGCCCCGCCCCGCACGGCCCCGGCCAACCTCGAGCTCGTCGCAGTGTGCGGGTACGACGGGAGCTTCTACGGCTACCTTATGGCGCGGGCTTGGGGTACTTGGGGGGCCTCCGCGTCAGCGTGCAAGAGTCGTTGGAAGCCTGGCCTTGACTCCGCTTCGCTCGCAGCGGCAGCCATGTTCAACCGCTTCCTCCGCTGTTCCTGCTGCCCCCTCGCCGGCCGCGAGTACCGCGAGGCGCGCCCGCCCCGCCCCGCCGCCGTCCGCTGCCGCCGCCGACGCGCCGGCGGCAGAAAGTGCTGGCGCCGGGGGGGAGCCGCCCCGCGGGGGCGACGCTGGCGGACTTCCTCGGGGCGGCGCCGTCGCCGGCGTCCCTGGCGCGCTCGCTGGCCGGCGACGTCGACGGCCCGCTGCGCGAGCAGGCCGCCGCCATGTGCTGGTGCCCCGCCTGTGACGCCTGCCGCTGCTCCTGCCCCTGCCGCCCCCGCCCCTGATCCGCCCCAATTGCCCAACTTGAGGGGAAGTCCAGGGGCCGAGCTAGGCCTGCTTGGCCGCGCCCGCCTTGTCCGCGGCCGGCTCCTCGATGAGGGATAGGCCGACGACCATGAAAACCGCGCCGAGCCACCAGAGCGCCCCCAGACGCTCCCCCAGGAGCAGCCAGGCGAGGAGTCCCGTAGCTGCCGTGTTGGCCGCCGTGTTCACCAGCGACGCCAACGCCGTCGACGACAACGCCTGCATTGCCGCCGCATACACCGTCCACATCAGCGCGTTGCACGTCCACGCCGTACCGACGAAGACGACGCGCAGCGCCGGGTGCGAGGGGCATAGCGCGGTTGCCGCAGCGCAGGAGACGACGGCCAGCTTCATGCACACGGAGGACGAGGCCGCGAGCGCGCCGGAGGCCGCCGCGAGAACCGTGCCTTGCGCCCGCCCGCTCATTCACAACTGCTTGCTTCGCTACGGCTCGCCGATCGAACGGGGGAAGGGGGGGGGGCGAGTGGGGGGGTATACGTAGGGGACCCGGTGACATCCATGCATGGCCAGGCCTAGGGGATGAAGCGCGATCAAATGTGGCCTGCGCATGCGCATGCGCTGTATACGTATGCGCTGGGCGCCGGCATCAATCGCAAATTCGTTTCTCGGACTCTCTCGAGCTCTTTACATATTCTCGTCTCATCATGGCATCGGAATTCGAGATATCGATCAAATTTGTGATGAGGATTCGAACAACTACGTACTACCGTAGTACGGTATACGCCTAGGCCTCGGCCCGGCGGCCTTGCAATTGCTGCGGCCGGGGCGCCCTGCCCTGTCATTCTAACGCTGCCCTAGGGCCTACTGCTACGCGTACGCTGCGTCTACTCTACATTCTAGGCACAGGTCCTTGAAAACTCACACGGTTGAACCAGGCCACTATCGAGCGACCAAGCCAGGCTAAAAAAGAGGCGACGTCGATGAAGAAACAATTACAAGCAGGCATGAAAGAAAGTGTACAACATGCCGCCGGCCGCCCCGCCCCCGCCCCCGACGCCGCCGCCCGGGCCGGCGCCGCGCGGGCGGCGCGGCGGCGTCGGGGGCGCCGTGGGCGGGGGCGGGCGGCCGGCGGCGGGCCGGCGCTGGGCGGGCCCGTCGTCGACGAGGCAGCGGAGGCCGCGGGGCTCCTCGTCGGCGCCCTCGGGCTCGGCCTCGGGCGCCGGGGCCGCCGGCGGCAGGTTCTTGACGCGGAAGGCGACCTGCATGCGCTCGTTCTCCCAGACGACGCTGTTCCCGTCCAGCCGCGCGCCCGACCTCGACGCCGCCTGCACCTCCCCGGCGCCCCCCGCCACCACGAGGGCGGCGCCCTGCGCCCCCGCCGCCAGCTGGAGCTGCTCCTCGGCGGCCACGCCCACCTCGGCCTCCACTTCGTCGTCCTGTCGGCGAGGCAGGCGTCACTCAGGGATTTAGAGTTTGCTGCTGCCATCACTCGAAGCGCAAGGGACTGACCGACGGGGGAAAGTCGCCGAGCGAGTATGTCTCAGGCACCGAGAGCCATTCCCAGCTCCCGCTCGCCGCCACGCTTCTGCTGTCCTCGTCTCTCGCCGGCCCAAGCTGCCACGCCCCCTCCGCCTCTATGAACTCGACATCGTCCTCCAGGAGGGGCGAGCCGCTGCAGCCAATTGTGAGTCGACGGCGTACGTGCAGCAGGACATAACTCGACTATGCCACAGCGCTGCTAATATGTAAATCTAAACTCGACATATGCCAAAGCGCTGCTAATATGGAGGCGGGCGGCGACAACCGCGGACCGGTCCATTACGGGAAAGAAGGCCGCTGGAGGCGACCGCGCCGAGTAGATGATGTCGAGATCTGCACAATTTGCCGCACCGCGAGTGAGGAAGGCGCCGGCAATCGCCGGCAGGCGCCATATGTCGGCGAGGATGCCGGGCGGCCAGCAAAGAGCTTCAGGCGCGGCCTAAGACCCATCCCCATGCGTCGCCGTTGACGCCGAAGCCCGCGCACCTGGCTGAGGGATCCGCGGCGCGAAGTTGCTGGGTCAGGGGGGTAGAGCATATTGCGAAGGCCGTGGAGCAAGCTTCTTCCACAGCCCAGGAAGTCGGAGTAGTTTCGCACACGCGCAGCCGGGCGCGTCTCCTGGTCACGCATTGTACTGGAGAGCGCCCAGCGGACTCGCGATCAATGGGCGCGCCGAGCGACCTTCCGCCCGGCTTCAAAAGCTGCGGCGTCGCCAGTGTCAGAGGCCTGAAGGATTTGGAGTGCTTCGAACATGAGAGCGGCATGCGGTTCGTTCTGCAGCGCGTGGAGGGTCCCCTTTGCGCGGCCTGCATCGTCTTCAGGTGCGAGCGCCCGCCAGCTCGTGCGCAGTAGCGTGCGGCGCCCGCCGGCGCACGTGCAGCGGCGCGCGGGGCGTGGCTGACGGCGGCGACGCGCGCAGCACGGAGGCGTCGGACAACAAGGGCCTGCCGCACACGCTCGAGCACCTTGTCTTCATGGGATCAGAGTCGATCCCTTACAAGGGCCACCTCGACACGCTCGCCACGCGCTGCCTCTCCAACGGGACCAACGCGTGGACGGCCCCCGACCACACGGTGCGGCCCCCGCCGCCCCCCAGCCCCGCCGCCGGGAGGCGAGCGGGCGGCAGGCGTACACGGTGACGACGGCGGGGGCGGAGGGGATGGTGCGGCTGCTGCCGACCTTCATGGACCACCTGCTGCGGCCGACCCTCACCGACGAGGCGCGCCGCCCCCGTCCCTCGCGAGGCGCCCCCGCCGCGCCCGGCGCGACCGATCCCCCGCAGGCCTTCGCGACGGAGGTCTACCACGTGAACGCTGAGGGGCAGCAGGTGCGCGGCGGCCCCGCGCGGCGCAGCGGGGGCCTGGGCGCGAGGGGGCGGGCGGCAGGCGGGCGTCGTCTTCTGCGAGATGCAGGGGCGGGAGACGACGGAGGCGCGTGGGGCCCTCGCCGCGGGCCGGCGTGGGCGTCCCGGCTGACGGGCCGGGTAGGACGACCTCTCGGAGAACGCCCTCCGCGCCCTCGTCTTCCCCGACGTGCCCCGCCCCGCCCCGCCCCGCCCCCGCCACCCGCCACCCGCCACCCGCCACCCGCGCCCACTGGGCGGCGGCGGCAGAGCGGGTACTGCTACGAGGCGGGGGGCCTGACGCCGGACATCGCGCGGCTGACGAACGCGGAAGTGCGGGCGTACCACGCGGCGCACTACCGCCCGGCCAACTGCACCGTCATCCTCCAGGCGCGCCCCCGCCGCGCCGCGCCGCGCCGGGCTCGCGGGGCTGAGGGGGTGCAGGGCGTGGTGGAGCCGCGGCTGCTCTTCGAGGCCCTCGCGAAGTACGAGCCGTCGCCGCTCGCCGTCCCCGCCCGCCCCGGGGCCCAGCTCGCCGCCCCCTGGTCCCGCCCGCTGCCGCCCCTGGCCCGCTCGGAGTCGCGCGTGGTCCCTTTCCCCGCGGAGGACGCGAGCGTGGGAGCGTGGCCCTCGGCTGGCGCGGCCCCGGCCTTGACGACCCGAGACCGCCGTCGCCCTCGGCGCGCCCGGCCCGCCCCCCGCCGCGCGGCGCGTGGGTTGACGGGTGGGGCAGCGGTGCTGTGCCGGTACCTGTCGGAAACGGCGGCGTCGGCGCTGAGCCGGCGCTTCGTGGAGCGGGCGGTGCCGCTCGCCGCGGAGGTGGCCTTCGACTCGCGCAGCTTCGCCGAGACCGCCCTCGAGCTCCACTTCGCCGGCGTCCCCGCCGCCCCCGCAGACGCGTCCGCCCCGGCCCCGCCCCCGCCCGCCCGCGCGAGCCTGCCCGAGGCGGGGCGCAGGGGCGGCACTGCGGCAGCGGCTGCTGCCACGACCACGACCACGACCACGACGACGAGGAGGAGGAAGACGGCGAGGGCAGCGAGGACGAGGGGACGAGGAGGAGGAGGAGGAGGAGGACGAGGAGGAGGACGAGGAGGTGCGGGGCGGGCTGTGCGGTGCGCCCCGGTGGCCGCGGGGCGGCGAGCGGGGCGCAGGAGGCGGCGGAGGCGGTGGACGCGGTGGAGTTCGGGGCGGACCTCCTCCAGCCGGGCGCCCTCCTCGTCCGCCCCCGACGCCCCGCCCCGCCGGGGAGGGCGGGGCGAGCAGCGGGGCGCAGGGGCGGGCGCTGCGGGTGCTGCGTGCGGTGCGGGACGGGCGGGACCCGGCGAGGCCGGGGGCCTTCCTGGACCTGCAGGCCGGCATGCTCGACGCCATCGCCCGCCACCGCCTCAAGTTCACCGAGGCCCGCCCCCGCCCCCGCCCTTTCTCTCCCCGGGCCGCTGAGCGGGGCGGGGCAGACGGTGGAGGACGACCCGTACGAGTCGGTGCAGAGCCTCCTCATCCCCGACATCCTCTTCGGCGCCCGCCCCGCCTGGGCCGCCCGCGTCGGCCGCCAGGTGTGCCTGCCTTCGCCCGCGCTGGGGGCCGGCGCGGAGGCGGGGCCGGCAGCTGCGGGAGCTCGAGGCGCTGGAGGCGCTCGAGGCGCGCACGCGGGGCCCGACGGGCGCTGGTTCTGGGCCTCCCTCGTCCGCCCCGCCCCGCCCCCGCCGCGCCGCGCCGCGCCTGACGGGGCGCAGCTGGACCGGTGGATGATCAGCGCGCCCGTGGCGGAGGTCATCATGCGGCCCGACCCCGCCCTCGCCGAGCGCGCCGCCGCCGCCGAGGCCCGCCCCCGCCCGCCCCGCCCCCGCCGCCCCGCCCACCGCCGCGCAGAAGGAGCGCCACGCGGAGCGGTCGGGGCGCTGGGGCCGGCGGGCCTCGCCGCCCGCGCCGCCGCCCTCGAGGCCGCCCTCGAGCGCAACGCGTCCGCCCGCCCGCCCGCCCGCCCCGCGCCCCGTCCCGCCCCTCGAGCCCCCCGCAGGCGGCCGCTGCCGGCGGAGCACCCGGCGGCGCGGCTGGCCCCCCGCCGCGGGCGGAGGCCATCCCGCGCCTGCCCCGCACCGCCGCCCTCCTCACCCTCCCGCCCTCCGGGTGCCCGCCCCGCGCCCCGCCGCTCAGCTCCCTTGCGGGGCGCTGAGGGGGCGGGCGGGGAGGCCGGCGGGGGTGCCGGTGCAGGTGATCCGGTGCGGGACGCGGTTCGCGCACGTGCGGCTGGTGATGGAGACGGGGGCGCTGGGCCCCGAGGCCCGCCGCCGCCTGCCCCTCTTCAAGGCCCTCCTCTTCGCTACCGCCGCCCGGGGCGAGGGCGGGCGCCTCGAGCCCCACTCCAGCATCGTCGCCGCCCTCGCCCGCGACCTGTCCGCCCCCCCCGCTCCCCCCGCCCGCCCCGCCCCCGCTGAAGCCCGCGCAGAGTCTCGCACGGGTGCTCGCTGGGGGTCGGGGGCCGCACCTTCGGGGCGGCGCTGCTGCCGGACACGCTGGCGGTGTACGCGTGCGCGGAGCCGGCCAAGTTCCCCGGCATGCTCCGCTGGCTCGTCCGCCTCCTCAAGGGCGCCGCCTTCCCCCGCCACCGCCTCCTCGCCACCGCCAGCAGCCTCCTCACCGAGGCCGTCGAGGCGAAGCGGGACGGGGCGGAGATGGCGGACGCCATCCTCACCGCCGCCCTCGCCCCGGAGGGCGCCTCCTGCGACCGGCCCGTCGCCCTCTTCGCCCAGGAGCCCTTCCTCCGCCAGGCCCGCCCCCCCGCCCCGCCCCGCGCCCCGCGCCCTCGCCCCGCGCCCTCCGCCGAGGCCCCCGCGCGCAGGTGAAGGCGGAGGTGGCAGCGGACCTCAAGCGGCACCGCGCCGCCGCCGCCCGCGGCGGCTGCTGCGGCGGCCACTCCCACTCGCACTCGCACGGGCGGGGCGGGCACGGCCACTCGCACGGCGACGAGGAGGGCGACGACGACGAGGAGAAGGAGGGCGCGCCCCGTCCCCTCCCCTCGCGCCCCCCCGCGTGCTGAGGGGCGGAGGCGGCGGTTGCGCAGAGAAGGACGACGGGGGCGAGGCGGGGCGGGAGCTGGAGCGGGTGCGGGGGGCGCTGCTGGCGGACCCGCAGCGCGTCTTCCTCCAGGTCGCCGTCCCCAGCGAGGCGCCGGACCCCGTCCCCGAGACCCTCGCCCTCCTCCTCGCCGGCCTCGCCGCCCCGCGCCCCGACGAGAGGCCCAAGGCCCGCGCCCCCCGCCCCAAGGGCAAGGGCAAGGAGCGCGCCGGCCCCGACCCCGCCCCCGCCTTCGCCCCGCCGCCCCTCGAGGCGCATTTTGCGCGGCCGTACGCGGTGCGGCGGTGCTGGTACGACTTCTCGCGGCTCGGGGGCGGCGAGCTCGCCGTCCTCGTCCCCATCCGCGGCGTCGAGGGCGCCTACCTCAACCAGTCCGTCCCCTGCCCCGTCGACCGCGTCCGCCCCCGCCCCCCCGCCCGCCGCCTTGCGCCCCATGGCCGCCGCGTGACTGGCCGGCAGCGGCACGAGGACTACCACGCGCTGGCGACGCTCTGCGAGCTGCTCTCGCGCACGGAGGGCCCCCTGTACGCGCGCGTGCGGGGCGCCGGCCTCGCGTACGGGGCGCACGTGGAGCTGGACGCGTGGCGGGGGCAGCTGCTCTTCAGCCTGTACGAGTCGAGCGCGCCGCACGCCGCCCTCGCCGTCTTCGGCGGCCTCCTCGGCGAGCTGGAGGCGCTGCTCACGGAGGAGGAGGCGGCGACGGCGCGCGCCGCGGTCCTCTTCAAGGCCCACGAGGCCCGCGCCACCGCCCCGCTCCTCATCCGCCGCGCCCTCCTCTCCTTCTTCCAGGCCCGCCCCCCGCGCGCCCCTCCCCTCCCGCCCCTCTCGAGTCGACGCCGGCGCAGGGGTTCGAGACGCTGGAGGGGGAGGAGGGGGACGAGGCGCGCCTCGAGGCGGTGGGCGTCCCCGCCCTGCGCCGCGCCCTCGAGACGCACCTCTCCGCCTTCCTGCGCCCCGCCAGCCGCGCGACGGTCGTCACCTGCTCCGAGGCGATGGCCGCCGAGGTGGAAAAAGGCCTCCTCGCCGCCGGCCTCCCCCTCGAGCGCCGGGACCTCAAGAGCTTCGCCCCGCCCGCCTGAGCCCGCTCACCCGGCCCTGCGCGCGTGCCGGCCCGGCTGCTGTACCCCCCGCCAGCCAGCCGCACCGGTATCATGCTCCAGTCTGGCACGTCCCGCCAGGCCGTGCACGAGAGTGACCCTTGCGAAAGTTGCGATCGCTCGCCAAACGTGCTTGGTTCTGAGACCTAAGTTGCAACTTGGCAAGTGAGAGGCATGAGCGGGCCCGCACGGGGTCGGAACCTTGGCACTATGGCCTCCGGCGGCGGCCCCCTCGGGGGTGCGAAAGGGCGGCCTGAGGGTCCCGGAGTCCTGAGGCGACTCGGAGTCTCACCGTCCTGCGCCCTGCCAGGCTGCACGCTCTCACAATGTGATCATGATCATGACCCGTGACCGTCGGACACCGAGCTCCGAGGCTCGAAGCCTTGAGGCCGTCAAGTTCGTTCCTCTGGATCAGCGGATCAACTTGGCAATATCGAGCTCGAGATCTTTTCATGGCCCAGTGGTGCCGCGCCGGCCCGGCCCTAGCCTAGTAGCATGCCGGGTCTCAGAGTTTTAAAAAACGCCCGCGGCCACTCTGCGCATGCGCGGCTGATCATGAGCCGCTGAGCTCTGCCGCAGTGCCAGGCTGCCAGGCCGGCGCCGCGTCACGGCGTCCCACCCAACCTTCAGAGTCTTCAGAAATTCCCGAGCCCGCCACCGGCCGGAGGCCACTGGGCCAGTTCATGATCAGCCAGACGGGCCCAGCCGGGGCGCAGGTCAGATCTCAGCGCTTGGCGCAATCGCGCCGCTCAGCCGCCAGCATCAACTCAGTGACTAGCGGATGGAGCTAGGACACTGTGACAGAGGCAGGGGGCAGGGGCGACGGGGAAAGGATGCGAAGATGGGAGAGGAGCTAATCATGAACATGAGGTCGAACGGGCCGAACTGGGCTCGGCTGAACAAGCTCAAGGCCGCTGGGAAAGGGGGCGCCGAGAGCTTGCGATTGGGGCAGCTACAGGGACGAGACATTGCCGGAGTCGGATCGGCGGGGGCTCACGCCTCGGTGCGGGGCGCCTTCTCGGAGGGGGCGGGGTGGACGGGGTGGACGGGAGGGAAGGGGCAGCCGCGGGGGCGCCTCGGAGGGGGGAGTCGAGGTGGCGGGGGCGGGGGCGGGCCGGACCTCGCTGCCGACGAGCCGCTTCACGCCGTCCGCCACGGAGCGCCCGAGCGCCCCCGGCAGCTGCAGCTGCAGCCGTGCCCCGCGTGGGCCGGCGGGGCGGTGGGGCGGCGGGGGCGGGGCGGGGCGGGGCGGGGGGCGCACGACGGGGTGGGTGTCCTTGGCGGCGAGGACGGCCTCGCGCACGCGCGGGCCCACCTCCCCCCGCATCTTCTCCCCGAACTCCGAGAGCTGCCCCCCCCGCCCGTGAGCTCGACGGCCCGCGGCGGGGCGGGGCGGGGCGGGGGGCTCGGGGGCGCGCGTTGTTGACTTCGAGCTTCTTGAACGTGAGGAGGACGGCGAGGGTGCCGCCGGTGAGCACGAGGCCCGTCGCGATCACGAAGGCCCCCGTCACTGCCGCGATCGCCCGCAGCCGCGCGTCCCCTTGCTGCCCCCGCCCTCAGCGCCCGCCGCCCTCGACGGCCGAGCGGGGCGACGCGTGCCTGGCGGCTCATCTTGCGGGTGTAGCTGCGCGGGCGTCAGGCGGGGCGAACGCGGTGCAGGTGGGCAGCGCGGGGCGCACAATCCCATGTTGGCCTGCTGCTGCTGCCGCTGCGCGCGCTCTGCGGCGATGTTCTCGCGCGGGGGAGGCGGCGAGTCGGGCGCCCGCAGGTCCTGGAAACTCCACTTCTGCCTGCGGACGGCGCGCGTCGGCGACGCGCCGCCGAGGCCGGCTGCGGGCGATCCGCGCAGGCGCACCGGTAGGCTGTCCTGAAAGCGTCGCTCAGCTGCCTGACGAACGAACCCTCGGGCACGGGCTTCCCCTCAAACCCGCTCTTGACCGAGTACGTATCCCTCTCGACGGGCGGCCGCTGTTTAACACCCAGGACTGGCGTGTTCTGCAGGATCTCGGGGAGCACGTCTACGTGCTGCTGCGCGCTGTCGCCCGGCGCGATCTTCGGCGGAGCGTCTTTGATCCCAAGCTTCTCCCGCAGCCGCAGGAGCTTCTCCTCCTCCTCATCTTTAACGAATTGTCCCTGCGAGCGCGTCGCGTTGGTTGCCGTCACGTTGGGTGACAAGCACGCGCGCGGGCCAGCGGCGACAGGGAGGGTGGCGCACCTCGGCCTGCCGCAGGCGCGTTCCCAAGATCGCTCCGATGTTGCGCGGCATGGCAGCTTCCACCCGCCTGGCCCGCACTGCCGCAGTCGCAGCGCTCCGGCGCGTATGTCCGCTGCTCGCCGCCTACCGCCACACGAGCTGCTGAGTGCAGTATTGGCGGTCTCTCGGGGCCACGAGTATTGGCAGGGATCGCCGGATGCCAGCGGATGGCCCGGGATGGGCCGCGGAGGGGTAGAGTCGAATAGTCGACAGTGGGCGCGAGCTCAGCCGGGATCCCGGAAGCCCGATCTCGAGCAGCGCGAAAGCGAACTCATCGATATCGGACGAATGAATTGCTGCCTTCCATTCCTCGGCTTGTCCTCGGACAGGCAGCCGATTCAAAGCCCGTCCTTCTATTCCTTCGCGTGCGTACGCGCGCGCAAAGACGCTCTAACGCACGAAGTCGAAATCAAGGCCGTTTCCCCCCACGCGCGGCCTGGAGCTGAGTCTTTTCCGATTTTCGCGCACAGCGTTGCCGACGCAGCGGTCGCTGCGAGTGCCGTCTGCCGTATCAAGAGCGAGGCGGGTGAATTCCTCGGTGCGTTGCGGGAGTTTGCGCGCCGTAGATCGAATTTTTCGCGCCCGCTTTCAAATTTTGAAATTGGGAATCGCAGGCTACGGCGCCCTCGTTGATATTGTGGGGAGGCCTGATCGCCCCGTGGTTGCTATTCCGTCCTCCATCGTGCCGGATGTGGCCCGCGTGCACACACTGAAAGCGGAGTTCTCGGTGATCTCGCACGGTGATTCATGCCATGCGAGTTGATCGACCGCGAAAATCGTCGTGTCTCGAACTTCTGCGCAGATTCGGAGCTTCTCACCGTTCCGCTGGATCCGTTTACCTTTTTCGCGCGACCCGAGAAGTTTGAGCGACCGGCAACGATGCTGAGCAAGGCAAAATTCAAGGACCCTGGCGTGCTCTTCGTGGCTCCGGCCTACAACCCGCGCGTCCAGGCCTTCTCGCTCGCCCCGGGCCCCTCGAGCTCGACGGCACGGTAGGCCCTCACTGAGTCGTGATCAGTCGACGTCTTTCATGATCGGGCCCGTAGTACGATGCAGCGCGTTCATGTGCTCTCCTTTTCGGATCGAGGCGCGGAGTTCGTCGGGGGAGAGATTCGCAAGCAGCGCGCCCCGTTCGTCGGTCCCCGCTTCGCGTCCGCGCTGAGCAAGTGGCTCGTCGAGGGCAACGTGCGTGGCTGATCATGATCGCGAGCTTTAAAACTTGCGAATTGAATATTGACTACGATCAACTTCGCCTGCATGCATGCGCAGGTGGTCCTGGACGCGGAGTTCCGCGCCCTCGGGCTGCTGGTGCCGGGGAAGCGCGGCCTGAAGGCCGTCGACCTGCCCGTCGCCCTCGCCCCGCACGCCGACGAGATCGCCGGGCACGGATGGTTCAGCTCCAACAAGTCCCTCCCCCCGCCGCCGGGCCCCGCCGCCAAGGCCGCCTGGAAGCCGGCCGCGCACGCGTATGGCCCAGGGCACGCCGGGGGCCCATCGCCCGTGAGCCCAGGGCGGCTCTCGGAGGGCCGGGAGAACGTGCCGGGCCACGGGCACGGGCACGGGCACGGGCACGGGCAGCGGGCCTCGCTGGGCCTGGACGACCCCCTCTCCTTCGAGACGGCCCTCACCGCCCGCACCGAGCCCGCACCGCCCTCCCCGCGCCGCAGCCGCCAGCTGGGTGCGCGGCTTACGGGCGCGCAGGCGGTGGGCGGCGGGGACGGTCTTCGTGACGGACCTCGCGAACCCGCGCGCCAAGTACCACGCCCACGCCGGCTGCGGGGGCGCCCACGTGCGCCCCGCCCCGCCCGCCCCGCCCCGCCCGCCCCGGCGCCTGAGGCGGCGCAGGAGGCGCTGCCGGTCGAGGACGCGGTGGGCCAGCGGCGGCAGCGGTGCGGGGAGTGCTTCCCGGCGGGGCGCGCCTCGGGCGGCTCCATCCAGTCCGAGCTCCGCGCCATCTCCAACCTCTTCGTCTCCCGGCCCCGCGCCTCCCACGACCCCGCCCCCCACCCCCGCAAGTCCCTCGCCACCTCCGCCGCCTAGGGCCGCCCCCTCGCGCCCGCCCGGCGCCCCGAGGCACGCTGCAGCGCGCCAGAGATCCAGATCCGCGAACCGTGTACAAAGCAGACCAAACCGAGACGCGATTGCTGATGAGGGCCGAGGGGCCGGGCTCGGAAGCGGCGGCCGCGGGGCGGAAGCTACGGAGCGGAGGTGAGGGCGCCGGGCTCGGGGGCGCCGGGCGGGGAGGCCCGCCCCTCCTTGCGCCGCCGCTGGCCCTTCTCGGGCGCCGCAGCCGGGGGCGGGGGCGAGGGGCCCGAGGCGGGGGTCGGGGTTGGGGAGGGGCCCCGGACGGGGCCGGGGCGGGGCGGGGCAGCTTGGCGAGGGCGGCGAGGAGGCGGTCGATCTTCTCCTCGAGGCGCCGGGCCGCCTCGGCGCCGACGCCCGGGCCGGGGCGGGCCGGGGCCGGGCTCGGCGGGGGCGACCTGCTGGACGCCGGGGAGGAAGGAGGCCGCCTCCGCCTCCCGCGCCTCCCGATCGGCCCCGCGCCGCTTCTCCCGCCCCCGCGCCGCCTCCTTCGCCGCCCGCAGCCGCCCCTCCAGCCACGCCTGCGCGCGCCTGAGGGACGAGGGGGGCGGGGGCGGGGGCGGCGGGGCGGGCGCGCGTGGGCGTGGATGAAGGGGAGGGCCCAGCAGAAGAGGAGCGGGAAGGCGAGCTTGAGGGCGCCGCGGTAGGCGTCGCGCCCCGCGAGCGGCGCCAGGGGGCGGAGGGCGAGGGCGAGGAGGTTGAAGGGGACGATGGGGGCCCAGCCCGGGGAGGCGGAGGCGGCGGAGAAGGCGAGGACGCGGTTGGTGCGGGAGAGGAGGAACTCGGCCCGCGCGTTCTCCACGATGCGGGAGTAGGTGTCGCTGAAGATGGCGACGAGGAGGTTCAGCAGCAGCACGTCCCCCAGCGTCAGGAAGACCGTGTAGAGGCCCACCCCGAGGGTGGGGTGGAAGGAGATGGCGTCGTCGTAGGCGGGGTCCCCCATCAGTCCCTTGACCATCGCGAGGGCGACGTCGCCCGTGCGCCGCGCGTGCGCGTGCGCCCCCGCCTCGCCCCCGCGCCCCCACAGCGCCGCGAAGCTCTGCCCCGCGCCCCCGCCTCGCGCCCCGGCCGGCCGGCGGGCGGGGGCTGAGCGCGCCTGGGTGAAGCCGGCGGCGACGACGGCGAGGATGACGAGGAAGGCCACCGCCTCCGCCAGCATCTGCCCCCGCCCCGGCTCGAGCTCCCAGGACGGCGCGGCGCGGCGGGGCGGGCGCACGCGCTGGAAGACGATTAGCAGCACGCCGTAGGAGCGGAAGCCGGCGAGGATCGTGAGCAGCCGCATCCACAGCAGCACCGCGTCTGCCCCCGCCCCTCGCTCGCGCCCACGGGCGAGGCCGGAGCGCGCGGCGCGGGCGAGGGGAGGCACTGAGCGACCACAGGTCGTACGCTGCGGGGCGGGCGGGGCGGTTCAGCGGGGAGCGAGTGGAATCGGGCGCCAGCGCCGGGGCGGCACCAGCCTCGGCGACATCGGGGCGGGCGGCAGCGAGGCCGACACCTGCGTCCCGCCGGCTCCCTGTCAGCCAGAGCAGATCCAGAGCGGAGCAGGGAAGGGGGCGGGCGTACAGCGGACGACGAAGCCGGCGAGGAAGACACCAACGATCGCCGCGTCTGCGAGGCAGACTCGGGTTGGTCCCGCGGAGGTGCGCCAGCTGAGCGCGCGCCGCACCGAACCAGTTCGTCAGCTGCCGCCCCGCCCGTCAGGCGCGGGGCGGGGCGGGCAGGGCGGGGCCCCGGGGCGGGCACGAGGAGCAGGTAGAGCTTGCGGCCCTGGGCGAGGGCCTCGCCGGCCTCGTCGATCAGGTACGCCAGCGCGATCACCAGCATCCCCACCTTCCCCGCGCGACCCCGCTCGCCCCGCCGCCTCCCCGGCCCGGCGCGCCGCGGCTTTAAGCGGGGCGCGCCTCCGGGGCCGTCACGTCGTAGCTGCGGCGGAGGGTCGTCGTCGTGAAGAGGGCGAGGAGGACGACGTAGACGCAGTTCTCCGTCCAGTACTGGTACCGCGGCAGCCGCAGGTTGTGCACCGCGTTCCTGCGCCCCCGCCAACCGTTCAGGGGTCCGCCGATTCGAATTGCGCTGGCAAGGCGGGGGGCGAAGTTGGGGGAGGCGCACGCCGGGCTGACGCCGGCACGCGGCCCCGAGCCGTACTCGGCGCCGGACTTGTCCTTCTTGACGACGACGTGGCCGAGCCACATGTCGTGGACGCAGTTCTGCACGCGCGGGTCCTGGATGAAGATGTAGCTGTTCTGCTGCACGGCGCGCTCCAGCGCCGTCTCGGCAGCGCCGTTCGGGAGGTGCTGGAAGGCGCGTGTGAGGACCACCAGGTTGCGCTCGTCCTTCGAGAAGCGCCGCAGCAGGAGCGTCGCGACGACCTCGCAGTAGCGGGCGCGGCTCTCCGAGATATCGCTGATGCTCTGGTCCTCGCGCTCCTCTGCCTCGCGGTCGAAATCGCCTGCCGCCACAAGCGTTCAAGGACACCGCAACAGCAACAAAACGTAAACGTGCCCGCAGCGTGCAACGCGACGTAAACAGATGCCGGCCCTGCTCGCCTTTTTGATCAGCGGAGAGATGGAGGATCTGAACAGGCGCACCGGACGAGTTGAACAGATCTTCGACCAGGCCGTGTGGGGGCTCGATCAGCAACGAGCCGCCCGCCGTCTTCGTCAGAGGCGCTTTGACGGCGGCGCACGCTTCGTCCTGCAGCGCTCGGATGCGGGCGAGCAGAAAGTCGGCCGAGGGCGCGGGCGCGGGCGGCGCGCCCTGGAGGAGGGGCGAGCGCTCGCTCGACATGGAAGTCGGTTGGCTTGAAGGCTCTTCAAGGCTCTTGAAGGCTTCAAGGCTTCCGCGCGGGGGTAGACCAATTATTTCGCAACAGTCAGTTTTGCGGGACGTCCAGCGCGAGCCTCGCCAGCTAGCTTACGAGCAGAGAGAGTCATGGAGGTCGCAGAGGCGCAGCCGCTGGACCCGCAGCGGCAATCGCTAGCCAGCGAGGGGCCAAGCTCCCCGCACGGCCGCGCCAGCGATGCAGCGTCGACGGTGGTGAAGTCCCTGTTCCAGGAGGGCGAAGTTACAATGTCGACCGAGCGCCTGCGGGGCGTGTTGAACGACGTTTGCCCGGACATGAGCGAGGAGGAAGCGGAGACCATCATCAGCTCGCTGGATTCGGACCACGACGGCTTTGTGCACAAGGATGACGTGGTGAAGCTCTTCCAGGCATTCGCTAGCCAGGTCCCCGCTGCTCCGGAAGGATCGGCCACGCCGAAGCAGCGCACGGCAGTGGGGCCCCGCCGCGTCTCGGGCTCGCCGGCCGTGCAAGGCCGCCCGAGCGTGCGTCTTCCGCGAAGCAACGCGACCTGAGCGATGTGCTGATTCCAGCGCCAGAAATCGGGTCAGGAGCGCCTGCGCGACCTGGTCTCCGAACTGCAGACGAAGAACAAGATGCTGCTCGAGGTGCGCGCGCGCGGGGAAGAGGCGTGGGCGACGATCCTGAGCGCCGCCGCAGACGCTGGCGACGATGCAGGAGCAGCTGGTCTCCGCGGAGAGCGAGGTGCGCTTCCCTTACCGGCCCTCGTCCTGGGCTGGTGCGGCAGGGCTGACGGGGGCGGGGCAGCTCTTCTCGACGGCGCAGAGGGCGGAGGGCCTGGACGCGGAGGTGACGAGCCTGCGGGACGAGCGGGCGGCCACGAAGGGCGTCCTCATGGAGGTCCGCCCGCCGCCCCGGGCCGTCGCTCCGGACGGGACGCGACGGGGCGGGGCGCGGGGCGCAGTACGCGGCGAAGGTGGCGGAGGCGGAGGCGGCGAACGACGCGCTGCGGGGTGCCGCTGCCCGCGACGCCGCCGAGCTCGCCCGCCTCGCCGGTCCGCGCCGCTCCTGCCCCTGCGTCGCCTCCGCGGTGCTGGGTGGCGGGGCGAGGCCGGGGCGCGGGGCAGAGGCGGTGCGGGGGCGGAGGGGAGCTGGACGGGGCGCGGCGGGAGCTGGTGGAGGCGCGCTCGGCCCTCGACGCCGAGCGCGCCGCGCGCGAGACCGCCGAGGCCGACGTCGCCCACGTGCGCCCTTCCTGCCTGCGCCCTTGCCCACGAGCCGACGGTCTGCGGGCGCAGCTGCGGGCGGAGTGCGCGCGGCTGAAGGAGGCGCTGCTGGCGGAGAGCGCGGGTCGCGCCGCCAAGCGCCGCGAGTCCCGCCAGTCCGTCGCCGCCCGCGTCAGCCCCGCCCCGCCCCGCCCCGCCCCGCCCGCCCCAGCGCCGGCGCGCGTGCGAGGGCGGCGGCAGGCGAGCGTGGTGGCGAAGGAGCTCGGCCTGCCCGTCCCCGCCGCCCTCCGCTCCCCCCTCGCCGAGCGGTCCCCGCCCCCGCCCCGCGCCGCCCTCCCTGCGCGGGGGCCGAGCCGGGGCGGGGGGCGGGGCGCAGGGACGAGAACGCGGGGTCGGGGGGGGCGGGGCTGGAGGGGATCGCGGAGGGGGAGGAGGAGCTGGCCGGGGTGCTGCAGGAGCAGAACGAGCACCTCCTCGCCGCGCACCGCGCCCTCGACGCCCGCTTCGGCGACGAGCGCGCCCGCGCCTCCAAGGCACCGCCCCGCCCCTCGCCCCCGCGAGACGGCGGGCCTGACGGGGGCGGCAGATGGCGGAGCGGCTGCAGGAGCTGGAGCGGGCGATGCAGCTGGAGAAGGTGGAGAAGGAGCGGGAGCGGGTGGCGGCGGAGGCGCGGATGCGGCAGATGGAGGAGGAGGCGCGCGTGCTGCGCCAGCAGCTCGACAAGGAGGCCAAGCAGAAGCGCGAGGTCGAGGCCGGCAGGGCCGAGCTCGAGGCCGCCGTCCGCTCCACGCGCTCCCAGCTCAAGACGCGCGACGAGGCCCTCAAGAAGGCCACCGAGGAGCGCCTCAAGGCCGCCTTCGCCGCCGACCGCCTCAAGAAGGAGCGCGAGCGCCTCGAAAAGGAGAAGGCCGCCACCGCCGCCGCCGCCGCCGCCGCCGCGAAGGGTCCGTGCTGGTTTCTCGGGGCCCTCGCCCCTGCCGGCACGCCCGAGCGCTGAGGGGGCGGGGCAGCGCCGGCGGCGAAGGGGCCGGGGAGGCCGGGGACGGCGGGGCGGGCGGCCCGGGCTCGCGGGCGCTGACGGTGGCGAAGCCGTGGGCGGCGCGGCCCAAGACAGCGCCGGCCACGGCGACCGCCAAGGAGCGCCAGGGTGCCCCCCGCGCTCGCCCCGGGCGCCCCGCGGGGCGGGGCCGACGCCGGCGCAGAGAAGGCGCTGGCGGCGGCCATGGCGCGGCTCGCGCTCGTCGCGAAGAAGAAGCAGGAGGCCACGAAGGACAAGCGCTGGAGGTAGCCCCGGGCCGCTCCCCGCTGCTCCCTTCGCGATTGTGCCGCGCTGCGCGCCCCATTGCATTCGTTCAAATTGAAAACCGTAACGGAAAAAGGTGGTCGTTGGTACACACGCCGAGGTCCGGCGGAGGATCCGTGCTAGCCTAGCTGGCCGCAGATAAGGCCCCATGTACAGCGTCTATTTACAGGAGCTGCGCGAAAGCAGTGTAATCTCGAGGCGGGCCGGGCGCTGAGGAGCACGTAGGTCCTCAGCTTGCGCCGCGGCCTCCGGCGTTGGAGAGGAGCATCATCTTCTTGCCCTTCTTCTTGCCGCCCTGCTCGCCCGGCGCGGGGCCGGCGGGGGCGGGGGCGGGGGCGGCCGGGGCGCCCTGGTTGCGCAGGACGGCGCTGAACGAGGGGCCGGCGGGGGCCTGCTTGGGGGAGACCGAGGCGGCCGGCCAGGCGCCGCCAGCGGGGGCAGGAACGGGAGCCGACGAGGAGGGAGCCCGCTGGAAGTAGCCGCAGAAGCCGCCCTCCACGACGTCGCGGCCGCTGCGGGGGCCCCACACCGATGCCCCCGCACCCGGCGAGCCCGAGTGCGGGGCCGCCCGTTCCGCGCCCTCGGCGGCGGGGACGGGGAGGGGCGGGGAGGGGGCCGGGGGCAGCAGGGGCGGGTGCTCCTCGTCGCGGCGGGTAGTGAGCATCGCGGCGAGGCGCTCCTTCTCGGCGACGGCGCGCGCCTGCGCCTGCTGCGCCCGCCGCTTCTCCGCCCGCTCCCGCTCCATGCGCCGCCGCCAGCGCTGCTTCAGCTCCCCCGCGAACGCCCGCAGCGTCGCGGGCGACACCGCCTGCCGGCGCCGGGTCGGAGGCGGCAGGGGCCGGGGGGCGGGGCGGGGCGGGCGCACGGTGGCGAGGTCGAGCTCGCAGAGGGTGAAGTCGGCGGCGAGGGGGAGGTGGGCGAGGTACTTGTGGCGCCGCCGCAGCTCCTCGCTCATCGTCACCCGCTCGAGCTCGAGGAGGGAGCCCTCGAGGGCGCCGGGGAAGGCGGCGTAGGAGCCGTACTCGTGGAGCAGCATCTTGACGCAGAGCGGGTGGAGGAAGAGGTTCTGCCCGTCCCCCGCCTGGTAGAAGTAGTAGAAGTTTGGGTCCGCCGCCGCCGCCGCCGCCGCCGCGCGCGAGGCACCCGACGGCGTGGCCGGGCCCTCGCCGGCGCCGGGGGCTCCCTCGGGGAGGTCGAGCGGGGGCGGGAGGGCGTCCCACGAGGCGGCCGAGGCGGCGGCGGGGCTCAGCGGCCCCGCGTCACTCCCCCAGGGGTCCTCGAAGGCGGCGCCCTCGTCGCCCTCGTCCGCCGGCTCCTCCTCCTCCATCTCCTCCTCCTCGTCCCCGTCCAGCAGGTCGTCGTCATCGTAGAAGGCCGACCGGTGCCGCCGCCCCGCACCCTGCCCCCGCACGCCTCCGTCAGATCGAGCGGCGCCGGCGCAGGCCGAGGAGAGGAGGTAGAAAGTGCGGAGCTTGGCGGGGCCGACGATCAGAAACTTCAATTTAACACGTCGCCCGCGGCTGGATGCCCCGGGGAACCCACAGGCAGCGGCACGGACCAAGGCGGGGGAGGCGGAGACGGGCCGCTGGACGGCCGGGCTGCTCCTCGCGCTGCTGGCGCTTTCCGTGCGTGGCGGAGGCTGCTCCGGGGGCGCCCCGCTGCTCGCCGGCACCGGCCGCTCAGCGGGGAGCTCGCTGGGCCCCTTGCCCCGCCGGCGGTACTCCGCCTCGCGCTCCTGCGGCGCGGGTCAGGGGGGCGGCGGGGAGCGGAGCGGGGCGGGGCGGGGCGGGGCGGGCCTGGAGATGCTTAAGGGCGAGGGCGACGAAGGGGGCGCTGCCGTCGGCGAGATTCTCGGCGGCCACGCGCGCCTCGGCGAGTTCGCGCGCCTCGCGCCCGTACGCCTCGCTCAGGTCCTCCGAGAGCGTGAAGCGCGCGAACCCCGCGTCCGCGTCCGACGAGGACGGGCACGCTCCCGCCAGCACCGCCGACCCGTTCTCCCGCCGGAACGGCACCGCCGACCCCTGCACCACCTCCGCGTCAGCGCGGAGCGAGCGGCGCGGCAAGCGCGGCGGCGCGGCGCACCCGGGCGCGCTGGAGAAGCACGAGCTTGATGGTGTCACCGGGCGCGTAAGGGTGCACGTGCTCTATCACGACGCTCTGAGCGCCGCGTCAGGCGCGCCGATGCGCGCCGCGGCCGAGGATGGATGCTGCACCTTCAGGTCGTTGGCGGTCACGGCTTCGAAACAGAGGGGACATCGGCGCCAGTGCCGCTTCTCGACATTCGGGGAGTCGACGTAGCTGAGGTAGCGCAAGATGCACGGCCAACAGTAAATGTGCCCGCACTTCGTGATCTTGCTGCTCGCATAGGGATCGGTCAGGACGGAAAAGGAACTCGCACGTAGACATGGGGCAAGCTTACGCGGCCACTGGAGTGTCAAGACACTGCGAGGAAAAGAGAGGTGAGATCGAACAGCGTTCGAAAGGGGGAGCATGGCGCACGATGGGGCAGCTGATCGTGTGAGGCGTGTTATAGCTGATCTGATCGATGAGGTTCCACTCGATGACCTGATCAGGGTCCGCCAAGTTGATGTTGTAGTCACCGGCGGATGAAACGAGGAAGCGGTAGTTCGCCTGCAGGAACCGCTCCTTGCTGAAGACGGGGCGGCGGCGGAGCCGACGGGGGACGGGTGCCGAAAGCGGGTTGGAAGCAGGGCGCGGAGCCAAATGGAAACCAAGAAGATGGTTCGCCTGCTGAAACTTCGGGCGCTGCGGCGTCGAGCCCCCAAAATCTCCTGTCGCCGGTTGTGCAAGCAGGTTCGAAGAGGAATCTGCACCGTCCTCTGCCAGCGCATTGCCAGGGCGCCTCTGGAGCTGCCCGTGCGATTCACGAGGGCGATGACGCTGCGACTGCGCTCCCCGGCCAGAGCGCGCGGAATCCGGATTACCTGCGGGTGCGCACGATCGGTGGAGGCAACCACGGGCGGCCGCCGTCACAGGAAGGGTGTCGCACCTTTCTGGCGGTTCTGTCGTGGGCCAGGACCACGGACATTGCCGCGCTGGTTGGGCACGAGGCCGGCGAGCTGCAGCTCCGCGCTCATTGCTGGACGATTTGCTGGGTAATCTGAAGACTGAACAAGGCATCCTGATTCAAAGCTCCATGGTTGGGACGGGAGAGTTGTGTCAAAGTTGAAAGCTTGTTGTCCAAGGTCACGCGCTGGAAGGGTCGACTTCGACAGTGAAGAAGGCGGGCGAGGATTCCTCGTCCGCCAGACGGTGGGTTTTAAAGGCCGCGCGGAGGCGGGGGGTATGAACACGGTTCTCCAATTTGCGTACGCCTGCAGCAACGCCCATCGTCGCCCAAGCTCCGGCTGCTGTGGACAACCTAGTGACACGCCCAGCGCGATGCCGGGCCGTCAGGGCCCGGGCGCAGCGGGCCGGCGGGCCGCCGCCGCGTTGCTGGCGCTGGCGCTCCTGGCGGCGCTCGCGGGCTTCGCGTGCGCGGCGCTGGAGGATCTGTACGATCCGGGCTACGCAGAGCGCGTTGTGAAGCTCGCGGCGGAGGGCAGCTCGACCGAGGCCACGAACTTGCTCTGGGACGGCTGCAACCTGCTCTTCGGGCAGGCGCACGGCCCGATGGTTGACGAGGCCCTCGCGGAGCGCTACCTCGAGGCGTTCTTCGGGGCGTACCTGGCCCCCGCGTACGACTTCGAGGACTTCCAGCAGTACACGCGGGCGCTCAGGTGCCACGGCTTCGTGTCGCGCCTGGCGGCCATGACGCGCCACCGGACGACGGACGCGGCGCTGGAGCAGCTGCTGGGGACGGGCGACCTGCGGCGCGTGCTGCGGAAGGCGCTGATGCTGTACAACCCGCGGAGCACGGTGCGCGTCGAGCGGGACGCGATCTTCGCGGCCGACCCCGCCGCCGCCTCGGTCTGGTACTTCACGTGCGTCGCGGCGCCCTCCGAGCGGGCCGGCGGGCGCGGGGCGGGCCCCGTGCCGAGCGGGCGGGGCGCAGTTGGTTCGACACGGGAAACCTGGACGCGATGCGGGAGGAGGGGGCACTGGAGCGGCTGCGGGAGCACGCGCGCTACTGCGACGCCGCCCCGGGGCTGGCCTTCTGGGAGTTCAACGAGAACGCCTACCACGCCTTCTTCTTCTCCTCGTACCTCGCGGAGGACACGGACCGGTGCGTCAAGGGCAAGATCAACGCCTACGTGGCCGGCGCCGTGGCCCGCGCCCTCGCCGTCTCGAACACGCCCGACCGGCGCTCCGTGGCGCTCGTCTCCTCGACGTACACGCCCGGCTCGCCCGTGCACCAGTGCCTCTCGGCCTTCGTGCGGGCCCTCTCGCCCGGCTACAACGTAACGCTGCTCGCGGTGGGGATGCGCGAGGGGGCCCCCGTGGCCGACGCGGCCTCGTTCCGGGCTGTGCACCACGTGCGGCGCTGGGGCGCCTTCGAGGAGCTGCGGCCCGTGCTCGAGAACGACTTCGGGGCGCTCCTCTTCACCGACGTCGGCTCGCACGCCCTCTCCCTCTTCATGGCGAACACGCGCCTCGCGCCGCTGATGATCAACGCGCACGGGCACCCCGTCTCCTCCCACGGCTCCCTCGCCGACCTCTTCCTCTCCGGGGCCGCCCTCGAGCCGCCCGGCGCCGCCGCCCACTACTCCGAGCGCCTCCTCCTCCTCGACGGCCTCGGCACCGCCTACACCCCCTCCCCGGCCGCCGCCGCCGCCGCCCCCGGGGCGAAGCGCGGCTGCGGGGGGCCGCCGGTGCTCGGCGTCGTGGCGAACTGGTACAAGACGAACGCCGACGTGCTGCGCGTCCTCCGCCTCGTGCAGCTCGCCTCCCGCTGGGACCGCCTCACCTTCCGCTTCTTCCCCGCCGAGCACGCCGGCTTCGCGGTGCGCCCCGCCCCGCCCCGCCCCGCCGGGCCTCGCGCTGATGGGGCGGCAGGTGGAGTGGTTCCGGCGGCAGGCGGCGGCCGTGCTGGGGGAGGCGGCGGTGGAGGTCGTGCCCAACGCGGCCCCGGGGGACTTCCTCGCGGCGCTGCGCAACCTCACCGCCGTCGTCGACACGCGCCCCGCCTGCGCCGTCACCACCTGCGTCAACGCCCTCCACGCCCGCGTCCCCATCCTCACCCAGGCGCGCCCCCCGCCGCCTCGCGCCCGACGCCCCCGCCGGCGGCTCGGTGAGGGGCGGGGCGCAGGAGGGGGGGCGGGCGATGGGCCGGTGGTGCGCGGGGCAGCTGCGGCGGGCGGGCCTCGGGAGCTGGTGGCGGGGGACGAGGCGCGGCTCGTGCAGGCGCTGCTGCGCGTCACGGACGACCCCGCGCACTGCGCCGCGCTGCACGCCCGCGTCGAGGCCGCCGACCTCGAGCAGGCCCTCTACGGGGACGCCCCCGCCGCCGCCGCCGCCTTCCGCGCCGCCATGGACGCCCTCCTCGCCGACCCCGCCGCCGCCCGCGCCGCCCGCGCCCCCCTCCGCCTCCTCAACGGCCACCTCGCCGCCGACCCGGGGTAGGCTGGCAGGCAGGCAGACAGCAGGCAGGCAGGCAGGCAGGCAGCTAGTTTCAACAGGCGCCAATTCAACCTTTCGGATTGCAAGCACAAGCGGGCGCTGCGCTCAGCTCAAGGTTGCGTCCGCAGCGGGCGCCGGCTCTGCCTCCTCGGGGGCGGGGGCGAGGGCCACCGGCTTCTGGGCGCGGAAGACAGTGTACCCCGGGAAAGTCTCGGCCTCGAAGCCCTCGAGACCGGCGGCCTCGCAGTACCGCCGCAGCTCCTCCACCTGCGGCGCGCGCGCGTCGGCGGGGGGCGGGGGCTGGCAGAGGCGTGCGGGGCGGGGCGGGGTGCACCTCGTAGCAGCCGAAGAGGGGCGCGCCGGAGCTGTCGCGGCGCCCGAAGGTGAACTGCCGCTTCTCCGCCTCCACCATCACCCGCCGCAGCGGCAGCGGCGCCTCCCCCTCCCCGCCCCCCCCGGCGCCCCCTCCGAGGCTCGAGAGGGCCTCGAGGGCGTTCGCGAGGAGCGGGAGCGCGGGGAGGCCCGTGCCGCCGAAGGCCGGCAGGACGCCCTGGGCCGGCCCTCAGCGGGGGCGGCGGGGGCGGGGGCGGGCGGGCGGGCGGGCCTCCTCGAAGGCCTTGAGGGCGGTGCGGGAGCCGTCCTCGAGGGCGCCGACGGCGGCGCGGACGAGGGGCACGTCGACGATGACGGTGAAGGTGGAGGCGACGAGGCGGCCGCCGGGGCGGAGCACGCGCGCCATCTCGGCGAAGGCGGCGGGGACGTCGGGCCAGCAGTGGATGGCGGCGCCGGCGTAGAGGCCGGCGACGGAGGCGTCCGCGAAGGGGAGGCGCTCGACGTCGGCGCGGAGGAGCGGGTAGCCGTCGATCGCCCCCGCCTCGCGCTTCCGCATCGCCTCCCGCAGCATCGCCTCGCTCGCGTCCACCCCGTACACCCTGCCCCCCGCCCCGCTCAGCCCCCGCCCCGCCCCGCCCCGAGCCGCCCCGCGCACCGCGCGAACTGGCCCGACTGCATCAGCCGCTGCGCCGCCGGCGTGCGTGTCAGGGGCGAGCGGCAGCGCGGCGCGGGACGACGGGTCCGGGCGCACGCGTCCCATCTGGCCAGGCCCGCAGCTGACGTCGAGAATGAGGCCGTCCCGCACCGGCATCAGGCCTGCGCGCGCGCCGCGTCAGGTGCTGGGAGGGGACGGGGGCGCGGCGAGGGGCCCGGCCAGCGCACTCCGCCGGGCGAAGCCGTACTCGAGCTCGAAGGGCGGCCGCCCCCGCAACCGCCAGATCGGCGTCTCGTAGCTGCGTTCCGGCGGGGGCCCGGGATCAGTGCCCGGCCGGCCCGCACGCAGGGCGGGCGGGCCCGGTGCCGGGCGCACATGGAGGCGACCACGGGGCTCTCGAACAGCGTCTCAGACGCGATCTTCTGCTTAGTCTGCCAGCGAGACTGAGCAACACCGGGCAAGCAGCGCCGGGCCCGAAAGGATTGCAATTGCGCGGACCCTCGAAAAGTCGGTGATGCCGTCTAGATCCGCGAAGGTCTGAATATACATATATAAATAAGAGTTGAGCGGGGACGGAGGCGGCAGTGCGCGGCACCGACCCTCGCGCACGACTCGCAGTAGAACTCGCCGAGCCTCCGCTCCCGCCACGACTTGCTGCCGGCGCGCCGTCAGCGTTAGTTAGAGTCGGCTTAGGGCAGCCGACCTCAGGCTCTTGCGGGATACAAGCGGCACGCGGCAGTCCGGGCAAGCAAACTCCAGCGCCGCACGCTCGCTCGCTGGAGCGCTCCGAACCGTAGCAGCTGTGAGAATCACCGTCAGCTATTCAAGAGGCTGGTAAAGCACAGCGGCACGCCCACGCGCACCACCTGCGTCGGCACGCGCGCCACTCGGCAGCACCGCCGCGGCCGCGCGCCGTGCCGGTTGGCAGACGAGTGCATTTCGCTCCGAGACACCGCCATAAAAGCGCCGCGCGTCGCCAGCGAAGCGCGTGCGCGCCGCCGAAGCGCGCCGCCGTCCGTGCTGAGGGCTGCATGTTGCACTCTCTGTTCTTGCGTTGTGCGAGCGCGAAGTGCACGCCGCGACCGCCGGGGCCTGGAACGCCTCCATCTGAACTCCGGCTAGGTTGCAACACGGGGCGGGTGACCTCTACCCGGGCCGTGTGACCCCGGTCGAGCAAAACGACGTGGGCGGCGAGTCGCCCTGTCTAGATAGGCGCCGCGAGCTCTAGGTACACGCCAGCTTGTCGGGCAGCTCGCCCGTCGCCACCACGTTTGAATCCGGTCGACAAAATGATAGCCCAGCTGCGCGGAGGCGCACTGTCAGCGGGAGGGTCGGAACGCTCGTTTGGCGAGGTCGTGGAGCCCGGCAGCCCGGCGGCTGCGACTCCATCTCTCGGGAACACGCCAGTTGGGTGAGGCTCTGCAAACCCGACTCGGCCCGCCAGCTGCGCGGTCGGGTCGGGCCCGGGCCTCCTCCCGGTGATCTTTGCACGCGTGTGACGCCTACTGATTCCCGCCCAGCGTGCGCCGCACAGGCGGATCGCTGCGAGGAGATTATGGGCGGGATGATTCATCGGTCGCCGGCAGCCATATCCCTATCTCCACGTACTCCGTGCCACAGCTGTCTTCGAGGAGGCAGCACAGGGAGTCGCTCGGCGCCGCGACAGGCTACGTCCCCGGAAGCCCGATCGAAGAGGAGGGCCGCATGACGGCGCGGCGGAGCGAGATGCCGTTGCGCACGCCACGCTACTTGGACCCCGTCGAGAGCATGTGGGACAGGCTGTGCACGAGCGCGAAGCTGGAGCGCGCGGAGGTGCTCACGGTGTTGGTAATCGGGCGGAGCGGCGTGGGCAAAACAGCGCTTGTCAACACGCTCTTCGCGGACGAGCCATCCAAGATCAAGCCCACGAGCCCCTTCGAGGTGCCGCGCTCGGTTCGCGCGCCGGGAGTCCCGCAGCTAAGCGCGGGGCGCAGCACAAGCCGAGCGAGGGGTTCGCGCGAGTGCGGTCGGCGTACCACGGGGTGTCGATCCAGTTCGTGGAGGAGACACTGCCGATGGGCGAGCCGGGGGACCCGCAGGAGGAGGCGATGGCGCGGCGGGTGCAGAAGCTGTACAGGCGGGCCGGCGCCGAGGGCGAGATCTTCCTCCTCGTCTTCGTCGACCGTCTGGACGGCGCCCGCGAGCTCAACAGCGCCCTCGCGGTCGTCACCGACACCCTCGGCACGGCCGCCTGGGCGCGCTCGATGGTCGTCCTCACGCACGGCCAGACCCTCCCGCCCCCCGACTCGACCTTCGCGGACTTCGTGAAGCAGCGGCGGGAGACGGCGACGCTGGCGCTGCGGCGGGCAGCGCGGAACAAGCAGCTCTCGGTGAACGTCGTGGTCGTGGACAACGCGCGCGAGGGCCTCCGCAGCGCCGAGGGCCACCGCGTCCTCCCCTTCGGGGTCCCCGCGTGGGCCAACATCGGGCCCTGCGTGCCCGCGCTGCTGGAGGCGGCGGCGGAGTCGGTGGCGAACAGCATGCCCGAGGCCGTGCGGATCGAGCTCCCCGAGCCGCCGGCCGTCGCCATCGCCCGCCGCGCCGCCGCCCTCCTCGCCTACCTCGCCGCCGCCGCCGCCCTCGCCCTCTTTCTCAACCCCCGGCCCGCCCCCGCGCCCCCCGCCCCCGCACCCCCCAAGCCAGCCCCGCCAGCGCCCCTGCTTCCCCAGCCCCCGCCGGCCGCGGGCGGGGCCTCCCGCCGGCGCGCCCCGTGCCGGTGCGCGCGGTTGCCCGTGCCCGCGGCGGCCGCCGCGCGGGATTCGTGGCGCTCCCTGGCGGCCTCGGCGCAGGCGCGCCGGCGCCCTTCGCCGGTGCCGGCTCCGGCCGCCCGCTAGAGAGCACCTTCGCGTTCGGCCCGCGCAGCTGAGCCGCCGCGTCCCTCCGGGCGCCCCGCTCCTTTTTGATAGTGCCCTTTCTGCTTGCTTTTTGTCTGTATCATTCCGGCGGTGAACTGAACACCAGTGGATGCGACTATCGACTGGAGCTCTGCCGTACAGGCAAGCTACAAGCGGGGCGAGAGTAGCACGGCGCGGCGCGCGGCGGAGGGAGGGTGGATCCGGAGGGGGAAGAAGCGGCGGGGGCCGGTGGTGGGCCGGGGCCGGGGGCGTGGCCCGTCGGCGTCAAGGCGCGGGGACTTGGGCGGGAGGGCCCTGCCTCGGGGATGCGGCGGGGGCGTCGGGCTGGGGGTCGGGTGCGGGGCAGGCGGGGGCGGGGGTGCGGGGGGAGGGGCGGGGCAGGCGGGGGGCGGGCCCGGTGTGGAGGGCGGAGAAGTCGACGGGGGCGAGCCAGGGGTGGGCGCGGAGCTCCTCGAGGGGCGCCCGCGCGCTCGGCTCGAGCTGCAGCAGCCGCTCCACGAAGTCGCGGGCGGCGGGGGGGAAGCCCTCCGGGAACTCCACCTCCCGCCCCAGGATCTTCTGGAAGGTCAGGTACTCCGACCCTGCGCCCGCGCCCCGCCCTCCCCCTCGGCCCCCGCGAGCGACGGTGCTAGGGCGGGGCGGAGGCAGGGCGGACCGCCGCGGAAGGGTGGCCGGCCGGCGAGCATCTGGAAGACGACGCAGGCGAGGGCCCAGAGGTCGGAGGCCGTGGTCGCGCCCTGCCGCCCCCGTGGATCCCGGGCCGCGCGGGACCCGCCCGCGTGGCCGGCGGGGCGCACGCGGTTGAGGAGGACCTCGGGGGAGACGTACTCCGCCGTCCCGCAGAAGCTGCTCCGCCGCTGCCGCCCGCCCCGCCCTGCCGCCCCCACCCCCTCAGTCCCCCGCAGCGCCCCGCGGCCTCGCCGGGCACTCGCCCCGCGGTTCCTGCTCCTCCTCCTCGCTGTCGTCGCTGCCTTTCTCCTTCCTCTCGCCCGCCTTCTCCTGCGGCGGCGGCGGCGGCGGGGCCGGCGCCGGCACTGCGCAGCGCCCGTCGGTGCCGGGCGAGGGGCCGGCGGGGCGGGGCAGGGGCGGGGGGCCGGGCGGACCGCCGGCGGGGAAGATTTTGCAGGAACCGAAGTCGGTGATCTTGAGGTGGCCGGAAGCGGTGATGAGCATGTTCTCGGGCTTGAGGTCGCGGTGCACGACGCCCTTGGACCGCAGGTACTCGATCCCGCTGAGGAGCTCCGCGGCGTAGAAGCGCGCGACCTCCTCGGGGATCGTCCCGAGGGCCTTGATCTGCGTGAAGAGGTCGCCGCCGCCGCAGTACTCAAGGACCATGTAGAGCGAGGCGGCATCCTGGAAGGTCGCGTGCAGCCGCACGACGCTCGGGTGCGAGAGCACCGCCATCGCGTCCCGCTCCCTCTTCACGTTCTCCGCCTTCCCCTCCTTCAGGATGAACCGCTTCTCCATGATCTTGATGGCGAACTCTTCTCCTGTCTGCCGCGACTTCGCGTACAGCACGCGGCTGTACGACCCCTCCCCGATCTCCCGCCCGAATTCGAAGTCCTTCGCGGACAGCCTGGTCGGCAGGCAGCATCAAGCCCAGTGGACCGCTTCTCGCTAGCTCGCCGCAGCGCGGTCCAGCGCGAAAAGCGCGGCATGCAGGGTCCTACGTGACGCGCTGCAGATTAGAACGCACTTGTTCTGGCCGCTGGGAGGCGTCGAGGGGCTCGCTGGGGTTCCAGGTGTGGCGGAGGAGGTCGACCGCGCTGGCGAGGCCACGGCCGCCGCCGCGGCTGCGCCGTTCGTGCCGTTGCTCTCGCGGCTGGCTCCGCTGTCAGCGACCGCGCGCGACCCAGGTTCGCGCAGACCCCGCGCGGTCAAGCTCACCGTGCCGGTGCCTCGCCCTCCGCCATCTCCAACGCGCGTAGCTCGCTTCCAATCGACAGGCTGCAGCTGGTCGGGTCCGGCCAGCACCTTCCTTCTTGCCAGCGCTCGTACCCCCCACAAACCATCCAAACTCGCCGCCGCCGCTGTTCGCGCGGTCTCTGACCGCAACCAATGGCCCAAACCGCCGGCATGCCGGCTATCTATCTCCCGGCGGCCGTGGGTAAGCCTTTTCGCTCGCGCGAAGCGCTGGCCGTCCTCAACGCCGCTGCAGAGCGCGGGTCCCGAGGGCCTGATGCGCTGACTAGCTATCAGCATCTTTGTGAGTGGCGGCCTCCCAGCAGCGTCGCTCTGCCGTTTGCCGCGTCGTGACCACGAGCGCAGTCTCGGGCGGGCTGGCAGGCGCGCTGGCGCGGTCCCTGACTTCTCCTCGTGCGTTGCAATGTTCTTTTGAACAAAAGCGCGAAGCGCTGACGTCGGATACCCGCAGTCGATGTCGTCAAGGTCGTTCCCGCGGCGGCGTCTCCGCGCCGTCAACACTGACGCGCGCGCGTGCGGCGGTCCCCAGATTCTCTTCCAGATCCAGACGAACCCGATTAAGGCCGGCGGGGGCGGTGCGAGGTCCTCGGGCCGGCGGTTACGGACGGCGCGGCTGACGGCGCCGCCGCGCAGCGCGCTTTAACGGCTTCCTCGACGCGTTCCCGACGATCTACCGGGAGGAGGGCCTGCGGTGCGGGCCGCCGCGTCCAGCCGCCTGGCGGGGGTAGGGCCAACGGGCGTCGTCGGGCGCAGGGCCTTCTGGAAGGGCAACGGCGTCGCCTGCCTGAGGCTCTTCCCCTACTCTGCGATCAAGGTGCGCAGGGCGGGCGCGAGCGCGGGCCGGCGGTCGGGCCGGCGGACGGGACGGACGGGGCGCGGCGGGGCGGGGCGCAGTTCGCGTTCTACGAGAGGATCAAGGAGATCGACCGCAACTCGGAGGGCTCGGCGCTGCGCCACCTGCTCCACCTCGCCGGCGGCGGCCTCGCCGGCGTTACCGCCTCCCTCACCGTCTACCCCCTCGACCTCATCAAGGCCCGCCCCCCCCGCCCCGCCCCCGCCCCCGGGGGGCGGCAGCTGAGGGGGCAGTGCTGGCAGACGCGGCTGACGGTGCAGCACGTGCCGGGGCGCGCCGGCACCGCCGTGGCCTACAACGGCGTCGCCGACGCCTTCGCCAAGATCGTCCGCGACGGTCCGCGGGCCCCCGGCCGCCCCGCCGGGCGGGGGCCGAGGGCGGGGGCGGGCAGAGGGCGTGCGGGGCCTGTACAAGGGCGTCGTGCCCTCGACGCTCGGCTTCTTCATCTACGAGGGCTTCACCTTCTTCTGGTACGAGGCCATCAAGGTCCGCCCCGCCCGCCCCGCCCCGCCCTCTGCTGCGCCCCGCGCCGGCGCCCCGCTCAGCGGGGCGCAGCTGTACATGCCGGGGTTCCGGGAACAAGAGCGGAGCAACCCGGTGCTGCACCTCATCTCGGGCTCCCTGGCGGGGGCCCTCGCCCAGACCGTCTCCTACCCCCTCGACGTCGTCCGGCGCGCCCCGCCCGCCCCCGCCCCGCCCCGCCCCGCCCCCGCCCCGCCCCGCCCCGCCCCCGCTTGCCCCCCCCCCCCCCCGCGCCGGCGCTGACTCGGTTCCGGGTGCAGGAAGCGGATGCACGCGAGCAGCAACCACCCGGGCATGCTCGGCGGCGGCCGGTACACGGGCATGATGGACTGCATACGCCAGACCATCGCCAAGGAGGGCTTCTTCGGCCTGTGCGCCCCCCCCGCCCCGCCCCCCGCCCCGCGTGCCCGGCCGGCCTGACCGCCGTGCAGCTACAAGGGCACCACCGCCAACCTCGCCAAGGCCCGCCCCCTCGCCGCCGCCGCCGTCGGCTCGGGGCGCGGGGCGGGGGGTGACGGGGCCGGGGGCGCAGGTGACGCCCTTCGCGGCGATCCAGTTCGCGGGCTACGAGCAGCTCAAGAAGCTCTTCACGGAGCAGAACCGCCGCGAGCGCCTCGAGCGCGAGGCCCGCGAGGGCCCCGCCGCCGGCGCCAAGGCCTCCGCCTCCCGATAGGCCCCGCCCCGCCCCGCCCCCGCCCCGCCCCCGCACCTTTCCCCTTTCTCGCCCAGGCCTGGCCCCAGCCCCGTCGCCAGCAAAGCAGTTTTCAGAGCTTGCAGAAGGCAGTTTTCTTTCATGGTGTCCCGATTTCATATGAAGGCAGTCCCACCCGCGTCGTCGAGATCGGCGGAGTCGCGCACAGGCCACCCGGCGCGCCACCGGGGGGGGGGAGGGGGGGGTGAGGGGGGGGGTAGCAGTTTCAAGCGGGCACGGCCGTGGGCTTCCTTCTTTGCTCTCACTGCATACCGTGGTTGCCGGGGGCCGGGGGGCCTCGCGCGCCCCTGGGGAGGTTCGATTCCTCCGGTCAACCGGGTTATGCCCAGGCGCAGCCCCGCCATCCTTTTGATTCACATGAAACAAAAAATAGACTGCCTGGCTCATGATCAGATGTGAGCAAGCGCTCCGCTGCTCTGCGGGTGGGCCCGAATCTCAAGGCCTAGGGCAGCCGGCTGCCTAGGCGCCGGTTTCGGAGTCCGATGAACAGCAATGCATATGCGGGGCGCCCACTCAGTGTGTGACTGCTGGGCCAGCCTGGTACTACGGTAGAGCTATAGAGCCATGACGCAGTTCCAGCCTTCCAGGATTCCAGCCGGATCGACCTCGGCGATATCATGAGCTTTCCAATGACCCAGTGGCCCGGGCCACGTGTACAGCGTTCTGGACTGTCGGACTGTTCACAGATATCGATCTAGATGTACAGTGAAAACGAGAACAATTCGGAAGGGGGCAGGGAGCCCGCGAGCTGTGCCGGGGGTGGGCTGTACAGGGCAAGAGGGACGCGGGGCGGGGGGCAAGGGGAGCTGTACATGTGCATGCGTGTGTGGAGGCGGCGCGGTGCGTCAGCGGAGGGTGAGGGCGAGGAGGGCGGGCTCCTCGCAGGCGGCGACGAAGGCGCGGCTGGCGCGGGCCACCGTCGCCCCGTCCACCACCCGGTGGTCCGCAGCCCACGAGATCGGCAGCACCGCCGCCTGCGCCCAGTCGGGCCCCCGGCGGCGGGGCGGGCGGGGCGGGGCGGACGGGGCGGAGGGGCGCGGGGGCGGGCCCCGTGCAGCGCGGGAGGAGGCGGACGGCGCCGAGCGCCACGATCGCCACCTGCGCGACCCGCTGGCCCCCTCGGCGGGGCGCCTTTCGAGGGGCGGGGGCGGGGCGGGGCGGGGCGGGCCTGCGGGGGCACGATGCGGGGCGAGGCGTGGATGCCGCCCCCGACGGCCCCGATGTTCGAGAGCGTGATCGTCGCCCCCTGCGCCCCGCCGACGTCACGGGGGGAAAGCAAAGGCGGGGAGGAGGGGCGGGGGCGGGGCGCGCGGCAAGATCCTCGGGAGGCAGGCGGCCCTCGCGGGCGAGGCGGAGGAGGCGCTGCAGCTCCAGCGCGATCTCCGCCACGGAGCGCCGCTGCGCGCCCCGCACGACGGGCACGACGAGGCCGCCCGGCGCGTCCACCGCCACCCCCACGTTCACCTCCCCGTGGTACCTCACCTGCGCCCCCCGCCCCGCCCCCGTCCCAAGGGCGTCGAGGGGCGGGGCCGGCGGGGCGCGGGGCGGGCCTCCATGCGCTCGGCGTCGAAGGAGGCGTTGAGGATCGGGTGCGCCGCCGCCGCCTGCGCGCGCCTTGCGCTCGGGCGGGGCGGCGCGGGCGGGGCGCGGGGTCGGCGGGGCGCGGAGGCGCACGCTGGCGAGGGCCTTGACGAAGAAGGGCGTGTACCTGCCGCGCGGCGCCCCTCAGCGCCGGCGCCGCGCGGGCGAGGCGCGCCCCGGGAGGGCCCCCGCGCACGTCAGCTTGACGGGCCGGCCGTCGGGCCCCTCGGGCATCGCCCCGGGCGTCGCGTTCGCCTGCGCGCCCCCGGCTCGCCTCGCGCGCCGCGGCGGGCGGGGCTGCGGGCTGCGGGGGAGGCGGGGCGGGGACCTTGTCGCGGAGGGCGGCGAGGGCGTCGACGACTGCCTCGTCCCCGAAGCCGAAGTGCGGCACCGCGTTGCTTGCCGTCATGCTCCGCACCATCGCCCGCATCGCCCCCGCACCGCCTCCACCCGCCCCGCCCCGCCCCGCCCCAACCCCCTCCTCCCTCGCCGCCGCGCGCACCGCCGCCGCCGTCCCCGTCCCGAGCCCGCGGCCGCTGCCGCCGGCGGGCGGGGCGGGGGCGGCGCGTGCGGCGAGGAAGGCGTCGATGTCGTCGCGGGTGCGGCGGCCGGCGGGGTCGCGCGCCGGCACCGCCGCGAGCTCCACGCCCCTCTCCTTCGCGTACTGCCGCACCGCCGGCGTCGCCAGCGCCCGCCGCGCCCCCTCCTCCCCCGACAGCGCCTCCCCCGCCGCCCCCGCCGCCGGCGGCGCGCTTGCGGGGGACTTGGGGGCCTGAGCCTGCGGCTGCGCCGGGGCCTCCGCGGCGCCGCCTCCGACTTCGATGCGGACGAGCGGGGCCCCGACGCGCGCCATCTGACCACAGGCGGCGCCGCTGCCGCCTCAGCGGGGCCTGCCTGGCAGAGATGCAGGCGGGCCGGGGGCGTGTGCGCACCTCGCCCTCCTTGTAGCAGAGGGACTTGATCACGCCGTCGTAGCGCGAGCTGATCTCCACGTTCGCCTTGTCCGACTGCACCTCGCAGATCTGCCGCCCCGCGGCCGCCACGCGCGCGCGCCGGCCGCGGTCAGGTGCGTGGCCCCATACGAGCACGCGATGCGCTCTTTATCTATATGTATGCGCCGTTGCTCGCCTTGTCAAACTGCTTGACGGGCTGCCCCGGCTGCACGAACCAGCGCAGGACCTCAACCTCGCTGATCCCCTCCCCTGCCGCATGCATGAGTGCATTGGTGCGAGCAGCCAAAGGCCGCGACGCGCGACCCTCCCTCCAGGCGCGCCAATGTCGGCCAGGAGAAAGTCCACCGTTCCCGCTGCAGCGGCCGTCGACCCGTGCCTGCGGCTGGTCCAGACGTTCGCCGGCGGCGCGCTGTCGCGTAGACTCGGCCATGTACGCATGCAGTTCTCGCGTACGGCGTCAGAAGCTGCACTACGTTCACCGTGCAGGCCGCGGTAAACGGAGCTCCGGCCGGCGCTCCGGATGAAAAGTCCCGGCGCCGCCGCCGGTGCGCGGCCGATCGACGGGCTGTGGAGAACGCGGGAGAAGGCGCGCCACGCCGGCGCACCGGCCGCCGCGCGCATCATCCGCTCGCAAGGCTACTTAAACCACAACTTACGGGGGTCGGAAGCGTGGGGGGCTACACGAACGCGACCAGTCAAGCACCGACATCTGCATCTCGCAGCTTCCGAACAGCGCGGCGTCGTGATCGATCGGGCTGCGGTCTGGACCGCG
The DNA here is from genome assembly GCA_004431415.1 of Cyanophora paradoxa. Classification (NCBI taxonomy): domain Eukaryota; class Glaucocystophyceae; order Cyanophorales; family Cyanophoraceae; genus Cyanophora; species Cyanophora paradoxa. The sequence continues at coordinate 85,382 of QPMI01000640.1, forward strand.
CCCCCATGAGCGCCGCCGGGGCTCAGCGTCAGCGCTGGCGGAAGCGGCGGGCGAACCCCGGCGCGTACGAGGCGACCGCCGACTATTCGGGCCTCGTGGAGCAGAATGCGCGCGGCTGGTTGGTCGACGGCTGCGTGCTCGTGCGGGACGAGCCGGGCGCAAAGCTCATTCACCGCAATGGCATCTTCGGCCAGCTGCCGGGCAGCGACCGGCTGACGAACACGGCGCTGCTGCGCAGGAGACCGGAGTGCGCGTGCCTCGTAGCGCCCCGATCGCGTTCACCTCACAGGGAGGCAGGCACGCGCAGGAGGGCGAGAGGCCGGCCCCCGATCTGAGGATACAGCTCGCGCTGGACGAGGCGTACTTCCTCGTGGCACGCGTCGGTTGCCTGCGCGTCATCCACAACGATGCAAGCGCCGCCCGCGCCCCCCGCAAGGCGCTCCCGCTGACGGCCGCCGGCCGCGCAGAAGCAGCTCTCGGTGCGGGAGTGCTGGCGGGTGTTCTGTGAGGAGGACCCGCGCTTCCCTTGGCTCTACCGCGTGTACGAGCACCTGCGGGAAAAGGGCTGGGTCCTCAAGGGCGGCCTCCGCTTTGGCGCCGAGTACGTCCTCTACCGCGACAACCCCGAGCTCTGCCACTCAGAGTCCGGCCCCGCTCCCCGCCCGCGCTGCCCTCCCGATGAACCGCCCCGCAGGTACACGGTGGTCGTCGTGCGGCACCCGAGCCGCAAGCGGCGGCTCAGCGATCCCGCGGCCGACGCGGGGGCGGGCGAGGAGAGCGCCAGCTGCAGCGGTGCGGCCTGCGAGGGTGCATGCGACGCACAGGCGGCGGAGGCGTGCGGGGAGGAGCAGGCAGGCTTCCCCGTGCGCTGGAAGCTGGACGTGGCGGAGGGGATGAGCTGGACCGAGCTGCAGCGCCTCTCCCGCCTCAGCGGTCACGTTTCCAAGGCGCGCCCCGATCCCCCCCGGGGCGCGGCGGCGTCTCAGTCGCCGGGCGCGCAGGAGCTGGTGGCGGCGCACGTGTACGAGGGGGCGGCGCTGCCGGGGGCGCCGGGGGACGGCGGGCGCGCCTGGCTGGACGCGGCGGAGGTCCGCGAGGTCCTCGTCCAGCGGTGGGTCCCCGAGCAGTCCCGCGAGTAGCCGCCCCCGCCTGCCGCCCCGCCCGCGCCGTCTTCTGCGTGCCTCGCCGATTTTTGAGTTTCGAATTCCCGGCCGCGTGAATATCATGATCAATGCGGAATGCACTGGATCCATGGCCAGCATCGGCCCCTTTCCACCCTCGCCGCTTGAAAAGCCTGAGATCTTGAGCCTGAGACCTGAAGTTCATTTGCAAATTGACAGTTCATGCTGCGAGAGCTCGCGAGCTCGTGCCAGAGCTCGTGGCACGTATACGTACCCTGCTGCCACCCAGGAGCTCGCGGCAGTTCAGGGTCTGCTGCTGCCAGCTGCAGCATCGATATCGCGCATCGCTCATCGCGTATACGATGCCCGCACGCCAAGCATTCGAGCTCAGCTAAGCCTTTGATGCAGCCGCCGCCGCCGTACGCGGCGGAACCGCCGCTGCCGACTACTCCGGCCGCTTTAGTGTGCCCGGTGTGCCTCTCGTTGCTGGAGAGCGCGGTGCAGGTGAACCTGCGCACGCGTCGCCCAACCTTCGGCTCGCCCCTGGCTGACTCGCGCAGACTTCGTGCGGTCATGCAGCGTGCGCTCGATGCCTTCTTCAGAGCATGCAGGCATCGGATAAGTGCCCTGTGTGCCGGTGAGCTCTCGCCGGCGCCAGAGCGCATTCCTGATCGCTCATGCAGGCGGACCCTCGACCTCGTATCCCCGTCGTTCGCACTGCGGCAGCTGTGCGCGGACTACCGCGGGCCGGACGCGGCGCAGGAGGAGGCTGCCCGCGCGCTTGACGCCGAGATCGCAGCATACTTCATGCATGACCAGCCACCAACCCCTGCGGGTGCACCAGCACCGTATGGCCGTCAACGTGCCCGGAGGCCTGGCCCGGAGGCCTCCGCCGAGCGACACATAATGTTCTTTCTGTTCATGGCAATCGCGTACGTCTTGTCCCCGATCGATCTCCTGCCCGAGGTGAGCTCGGAGCGATCCGTGCCAGCCGCCCGTGCGCTGGGGCTGACGCCGGCCGCGCGCCGCCAGTTCCTGCTGCCCGGGGTCGGGTTCATCGACGACCTCGTGGCCTGCGTCATCGCCCTCCTGCTCCTCGCGGTTTTAATCCGTGACTGCGCGGCCCGGAGATGGTGCTAGCTGCAGCCGCGCCTTCCCGCCCGCCCCTTCCCGAAGCCCGGCGCGAGTAGCAGCATTTGCGAAGATTGCACAGTTGGGTTCAAAAAGATACTGATCATGAGGCACGAGCGCCTGGAAGCGCTGGTCTACGGAACCGGAAATCAAAGGCTTTTTGAGGGAGGAGCAACAAGCAGTCGAGACAAGCAGTCGAGAAATGGAATGGGACACTGCAACCTAAAATGAACTAAGGCTACACATACGAAATTCTAGCTGGTTCGTACTTGCTAGCAGAAAAAATACGGCTCGCCTGATGAAAAAACTACGGATAGTGGGCTCCTCCTCTACTCGTCCCTTGCGGAAATTTCTGCGGGGGCGTGAGGGAGCGCGGGGGCCGCGAGCGGCGGGCGGCGAACCTGGCCTCGAGTCGTCGTAGCGGTAGCCGTACCCTCCCCGGCCGCCCCGCCCGCCCCGGCCCCTCGGCTCGTAGTCTGCGGGAGCGCAGCGTCAGTGGACGCTCCGTCGAGGAGGGCGGAGGGGAGCGGGCGGACAGGGGGCGCCCGAAGGTGCGCCGCCGCGCCCGCGCCCGCCGCGGCCGCCACGCCCGCCGCTACGAGTCGGGGGTCAGGGGCGGCGAGGCTCGCGCACGCGAGGGGCGCACCGGGGGGCGTCAGAGGGAGAGCCGGCGCCGCCTGCGGGGCCCCGTTCGCGTCGGACCAGCCGCCCGAGTAGCCGCCGCGGCCGCCGCGGGGGACCCAGCCGCCCCGCCCCGCCTCGCGGTCGCCGCCCGGGCCGTCCATGCCGCCGCGCCCGCGCCCGCCGCGCCCGCCGCGCCCGCCGCGCCCCGCTCGCCTCCGCCGCTACGGGAGATTCGGGTCAGAGGGTGCGGGAGGGGGCGAGAAGTGGGGGCGCACCGCCCGCCGCGCATATCGCCGCTGACGGGGGGAGGGCTGTTCGTGGGGGCAGAGACGGCGGCGCCCTCGAGGGTGGTGAGGGGGATGGCCGCCCCCGTGGGCGAGGCCGAGGGGGAGCCGCTGGGCGCCGTCGCCACGTGCGCCACCACGTGCACCGTCGTCGCCGCCGGCGCCGCCGGGGGCGCCGGAGAGGCCGCCGGCGGGGCCTGGACGGGGCGGGGGCGGGGGCGGGAAGGGGGTGGGCCGGGGCGGGCCGGGCCTCGGGGGCCGGCGGGGCGATGGGGGCCGGGAGGGCAGCGTCGGGGCGCGCGGGGATGCCGGCGGGCCGGGAAGGGGGATGCTCGCGGGGAGGATGGCGCTGGGGTGCGGCGCGCTGGGGTGCGCGCCCGGGGCGGGGGCGGCACGGGGGCGCCGGGGTGGTGGCCGGGGTGCGCCAGCGGGTGCCCGTGGCCGTGTCCGTGGCCGTGCGGCACGCCGTGGGGGTGCGGGGCCGGCAGCCCGTGCGGGCCGGCGTGCCCTGCCGGCGGCGGCACCGGCGGCACCGGCGGCGGCGGGCCGTGCAGGCCGTGGAAGAGCGACGGGTGTCCGTGTACGTGGTGCGGGTGGCCCTGCGCCGCCGCCTCCGCCGCCCCGGCCTCCGTCCCCATGTACTCGTGCGCTGCCGGCGCGTGAGCCGGTGACGGCGTGCCGGCGCGCGGCGCGCTCACCCTCGAGCGTGGACTCCTGCAGGAAGTTGATAGTTGCGCCGTACTCCTCCGCGCCGTAGTCTGCAGTCGAAATAAGCGCCGCGGGGAGGCGGACCGGGCGGAGGGCGGGGCACCATAGTGACCGTTGCCGTAAGGCACGCCGTACGACTCCTCGTGGTACATCTCGCCCTGCGCGCGCGCTCAGCCCGCGCGGGCCTCGGAGCAGCGCCCGCGGGCCGCCGGACCTGGTACGCCGGGTCCGCCTGCATGTACTGCCCGTCGTCGTACTGCATGTACTGGCCAGACCCGTCGCCCTCGCCCGCGCCCGCGTACTCGCCCCCGCCAACGGCCTGTGCTCGTTTAGCGGGGCCCGCTCGAGTCCGACAGAAGCAGCGCACGGCGTCGTGGGCTGCCGCAATCGGCACCGGCGCCGGGGCAGCAGGAACGTGCGTCGAGATGAAGGTCGATCCGAAAATCTCATCGACGTACGAGAGAAGCGCCTTGTCTGCGCCACTGAATGAGGACAAAGAAAGGAACAAGAAGGACAAGCTGCGCACATGAAACCGAGCCGGCGGCGTTGCCGTCGTTCTTCTCGATCAGCTTAGTAGCGTGGATAACAGCCTTCTGAATGGCAGAGGAAAGGCTGCTCGGGCAGTGAGCGAAAGGGCCGAGTGGCGGGAAGGATAGCGCGAACTCCTCGCCCTCGCGCGCGTAGCCGCGAAGCAGCTTCGAGAACTGGTCGAGAGCTTCAAACTCGGCATCGCTCTGGATCTGCGAGATAGCCGGACGGCGTGAGTTGAGATCCATTGCTCATCGACGGCCAAGTTAGACGAAGTGGCGCCAACGCACCACGACCTTCTGGCCCTGGGCACGCTTCGCCTCATTCTCCGCCAGAAGGAACGCCCGCGCATCCCGGCCGGAGGGACTTGCGAGATCGAAAACGCTTGCCGCGAAGAGCACGCGGAGGAGGCGGGCAAGCTGCTCGGGAACGAGCGACTCCTAATCGAGAAAGAATGAACACTCAATATGACGCGCTCGCAGCGCTCATGACGCACAGGCTTCGGCGGAGCAACCGGAGGCGGCGGTGGCGGGACTTCCTTCGGCTTCTCAGCTGGCTTCTCGACGACTGGAGCCGGCTTCTCAACGACAACCTCCTTCTTCTTCTCCTGCGACAGCGATTCAGAGCTCTGCTAAATGCCGACGGGTCGGCGGCGCCAGAAGCGCTTGCAATGGCACCTCCTTCGCGATCGGTTCAAGGAGCGCGATGATAGCCGTCACCTCTTCAAGCAGCGAATCGGTCTTCGATTTCGAATTCAGCGCCTCGACCTGGTCCGCGTTCAGCGAGCCGCCCTTCGCTTGCTTCTCGGACAAGCTGGTAAGCTTCTCCAGCTTCTTCCGCAGAGCGCGCTGCCTCTTTTGCAGCACCGAGACGTACGGATTGGAGCTGTCTTGCGGCTCCATGCTGCCGAAGCTGAGCGCCACCCTGCTCACTGTACCCCTACCGACCAACGACTGTGTGTTGAACGACAGTTGAAGTTGAACATTAACGCGTACGACTTGAACGACCGAGTCGAACCGGTCCTGGCCATGGGAGCGTCGACGTCGCCGGACCGGACGGACCGGTCGTCCAAGGCCTGTCGCCTTACGGAGCTAAGGTCAGCGCTCGCAGCCGCAGCGCCAGCGCTAGCTCGCGATTGCAGCGCCATCGCCCAAGCCCGGCCCGGCGCTGCAGGAGCACAACAGCGCGCTGAATGAAGTAAATTGAAACGCGGTAAACATGGGAGCGTAGGGCCGGGACATGGAGGGGGGAGCGGGGGGAGGGGTGCAGGGCGGGGCGGGCCCCCGAAGGGAGAGGGCGTCGCCTAGACGTCGAAGTCCTTGCACCAGTCCTCGAAGCTCTGGCGCTTGCGGATGCAGCGGAAGGAGTCGCCGTCGACGAGGTACTCGGCGGGGCGCATCTTGATGTTGTAGTTGGAGGACATGGAGAAGCCGTAGGCGCCGGCGTCGTAGACGACCAGGCCGGCCCCCTCGTGCGGCTCCGGCAGCATCCGCTCCTTCCCCAGGAAGTCGCCCGACTCGCACACCGGGCCCACCACGTTGAACATCTTCTCCGGCCCGCTCACCGGCTCCGCGATGTCGATGTGCTGGTACGCGTCGTACAGGCTGCACGCCCCCGCCCCGCCGGCGTCGGCCGGCGCCGGGGGCAGCGTGGTGCGGGGCGGGGGGGCACCTGGGGCGGATGAGCTCGGCCATGGAGCCGTCGGTGACGATGAAGTTGACGTTGCCGTTGGTCTTGACGCCGGTGACCTTGTTGACGAGCATGCCCGAGTTGCCGACGATGGAGCGGCCGGGCTCGAGGATGACGCCCACGCCCGTCTCCAGGATCAGGTCCTTCACCGTCGCCACCAGGTCCGCCGGCGTCGGGTACTTCACCCCCTGCCCGCCCCGCCCCGCCCCCTCGTGCCCGCCCGGCGCCAGACGGCGCGCTCCGGCGCACCGTGCGCGAGTAGTCGATGCCGAGGCCGCCGCCGATGTCGAGCCACTCGACCGAGTCGAAGCCGGCCTCCTGCGGGGGGGGGGGGGGGGGGGGGGGGGGTCGAGGCAGGCCGGGGCGGGGGGGGGCGGGAGGAAGCGGGGCGGGGCGGACCCGCATCTTCTTGATGAAGCCGATCATGATCTGGGCGGCGTCGCGGAAGACGGTCACCTCCGAGATCGTCGAGCCGAGGTGCGAGTGCGCCCCCACCAGCCGCAGCATCGGCTCCTCCTTGATCCGCTTCAGGAACCTGCCCCGCCACCCTCACACGCCGCCCCGCCGCCGCGCGGCGCGGGGGGGCCACGCGGGGCGGGCGCACCAGTCGATGTGGGTGTTGCGGATGCCGAACTTCGAGCTCTTGATGCCCGTCGAGACGTACGAGTGCACCTGCATGGAGGCCGGCTCGGGCGCCAGGCGGCGCCAGGTGGCGCGGGGCGGGGCAGGCGCGGGGAGCGCACGTGCGGGTCGACGTCGGGGTTGATGCGGATGAGCACCTTCGTCACCTGCGCCAGCCCGCCCCGCTCCGCTCGGCCCCGACCGCCCCGGCGCCGCAGGGAGGACGGGGCGGGGCGAGGGCACCTTGTTGGCGGCCTTGGCGGCGGTGATGATGTGCTCGAGGTCGAACTCGCTGTCCACGTTGATCATCACCTCGTTCTCCGCCGCGAAGATCAGCTGCGCGCCCCGCCCGCCGTCAGGCCCCGCCCCCGCCCCCGCCGCCCCGTCGCCACTTTCTCCTCTTTCCTTTTTGCGGCGCCGCGCACCTCCGGCAGGGTCTTGCCGTTGCCGTTGAAGATCGTGCGCTTCGGGTCGAAGCCGGCCTTGATGGCCAGGCGCAGCTCGTTGCCGCTCACCAGCACGGCGCCGCTGCCGCCCCGCGGTTATGCCCGAGACCGGCCTCCGCGCGCCACGCGAACCTGCCGAGCGACTGCAGGTGCTTGATGATGTGCAGGTTGTTGTTCGCCTTGATCGAGTAGCCTGCGCCGGCTCAGCTAGCCGCACGCGCGGAGCGCCGCGCGCCGCGCACCGACGAGGGCCTTGGGGAAGTCCTTAAGAGCCTCCTGGTACGCCATGAAGTTCTCCGTGATCTGCTTCTTGCTGTACACGTAGAAAGGAGTCTCCTCCACCTGGTGGCGGCGGCGGTCAGCAGGGCCCGTCAGCGGGTGACGCGGGCAAAAGGCGCGACTCCGCGCGCGGACCTTGTCCATCATGTCCTTGATGCGCACATCCTCGCAGTACAGGTATCCGCTCTCGCCGTCGACGTGAAACGCCGTGCGGGCGTGCGGCTCCTGAAGCGGCAGCTCAGTTGATCGCGAGGCTCGGCTGGCCCGGGAGAGACTCGAAGGGGCCGCTCCCATGCACCTTCTTAGCGAGCTCCTGCATCGACATGTTCGGGTCGACGATGGCGGCCTGCACGGGCACGCTCGAGGCCGGGGCGGCCGACGGCTTCTGGGCGCGGAGCGCGGAGCTGTCGCCGGCGAAGAAGCGGGAGCGCTGGCTGGTGGCCTCGCTGCCGAAGAAGCCGAGACCAGCGGCCTTCGAGCGGCGGACGCTGCCAGCCGAGATTATTAGCTCGTAAGCGTGGGGCAGCCCAGGGAGCAATGCGCGGCGCTCCGACCGACATGGACGAACCTTGCGGCGGTCTGCGAGCGGGTCGCCGCCGGGCGGGAGCTGACTGCAGCGGAGTGGACGATGGGCGACTTGCTGTGTGCCTGAACCGCCGCGGCCGGCTGGCAGAACGCGGTCTGCATGGAATAGGTACTAGACGGCTGCGAACGGCTGCTGCACGGATGCGGACCTGCCGGCCCGGGTACGCGAACAAGGACCAGTTCAACGTACCCGTTCAAGCGAGCTGCTTCTGTTTACCGCCTCGCATTCAAGCAATATGGAAGTGCGCGCGTTTCCCTGCACTCTCGCTTGTTACCACTCACCGCTGCTTAGACGATCCGCGTGCCCCCGGAGACGGAGCCAACCAAGGTCCGCGTTGAGCGCGCGCGCTTAAAGATTTGAGCGCGCGCGCTCAAGAGCGTGCGGCAGACTTCACAGGAATTGAATGAGGAGATCGGGCGCGAGAAGGCGCGAGATGCGGTCCGCCGGCGTCTGCGCGCGCGTTTTGATTGCGCTTACTTCACCTTCCCGCGCGTTCCCGCCGCGTCCGAGGAATTATTCTGATGCGCGATGACGCCGCGATCAGGCCGAGAACCTGAAGGAGGCCGAGCTGGAGGCCCGCGAGACCGCCGCCGTGCGCCGCGCCGCGGCCGCGCTAAAACAGCCTCGGATCGTGCCATCTAACCTGTGGGCACAGGAAGCGAGGGAAGAGACAGTCGGTGTTGTCCAAGCAACCAAAGAATTCGTGCGCTGGTTGCCTTCGACCGCTCCCGCTGCCTCTGATAATTTCCGGTTCAATTTCCGGTCACGCGCCTCCGCAGATCGGCGAAAAGGCCGAGCAGGTGAAGAAATTTGCTTTACAGAGCTCCCTCTCGGCCGAAATGCGCGCTGATGCCGGCGAGTGATTCCTGGACAGACTCGCGAGTACGTTTCAGAGGTGAGCGCCCGCCCTCGCGCCTCGCTAAGCCATCATAACCGGGCGGGATAGAAACTGGCCCAAGCGGGGCACGTCGTCGTGGACACGGCGGCGTCCGCGGGGCACGCGGTCGTCGACACCGTCGTCCACGTAGGCCCGGGGGCCCGGCCCGGCCGGGGCGCGCCGCTCCCCTGCCAGCGCTCGCTGCTGAAGCGGGCGGCGTAGGCGAAGGATTACGTGGTGCACAAGGCGGCGGACGTGGGCCACGCGACGAAGGACACGCTGGTGCACGCGAAGGACAGCGCCGTCGACTCCGTCGTGCACGCCAAGGACGTCGCCGTCGAGAAGGTCGTCCACGTGCGCCCCCGCCTCCCCTCCCCATCGCCCCGGATGCGGGGCCGCTCGGTCGGGTTTGACCGGCCGCGGGGCGTCGGGGGCAGGCGGCGCAGGCGGCGAAGGAGAGCCTCGTGGGGGCCAAGGAGGTCACCGGGGAGAAGGCCGGCGAGGTCCGCCCCGCCCCGCCCCGCGCCCCCGCCCGCCCCGCGACGTCCGCGGCTCCGCGCGTTGAGGCCGGGGGCAGGCGAAGGAGTGGGCGAAGGAGAAGGCGGGGGAGGTGAAGGAGAGGGCGAGCGAGATGGCCGACCGCGCCACCGAGTCCGCCGGCGGCACCTACGAGGCGGCGCGCCCGCCCCGCCCCGCCCCGCCCCGCCCCGCCCTCGCGCCCGTGCTGACGCGCCCCGCAGACGAAGCTCAAGGCCGGCGAGACCTACGAGGCGGTGCGCCGCGCCCCCCGCCGCCCTCGCGGCCGCCGCGGGGGCGCTGAGGGCGGCGGCAGACGGCGCAGTGGACGAAGGAGCGGGCGGAGATGGCGCGGGAGAAGGCCGCCGAGCTCGCGGAGAGCGCCAAGGAGAAGGCCGCCGAGGTCTCCCCGCCCCGCTCCGCTTCGACGTGGCGAGATGACGGCCGCCGCCGCCGCGCAGACCCGGGACGTCGCCGGCGAGAAGGCTGGCGAGGCGCGCCCCTTTCTCTCTGCCCGCTGCGCCGCTGTGCTCTGACGGGCGGGGCAGGCGAAGGAGTGGACGAAGGAGAAGGCCGGCCAGGCGCGGGAGAGCGCCGCCGAGATGGCCGAGGGCGCAAAGGAGCGCGCCGGCGAGGCGCGCCCTCCCCCGGCCCACCCGCACGCCCCGCCGCGCTGGCGCTGACTCGCGGGGCGGCGGGGCGCAGGCGGCGGGGTGGACGAAGGAGAAGGGGGCGGAGGCGAAGGAGGCGGCGGGGGAGGCGGCGGAGAGCGCCAAGGAGAAGGCCGGCGAGGGCTACGACGCCGTCCGCCCGCCCCCGCGCCCCCAGGCTCCGGCGCAGCGGGGCGCGGGCCGAGGCGGCGGGGCGGGGGCCGCAGGCGAAGGAGAAGGCGGGGGAGGTGAAGGAGGGGGCGGCGGAGAAGTACGACGAGGCGAAGGGCGCGGCCGGCGAGGCGGCGCAGACCGCCGGCGGCAAGGCCCAGTCCTACGCCGACGCCGTGCGCCCTCCCTCGCCCCGCGCGGTCCCCTGCGCTCACGCCGGCGACTCTGGCAGGCGAAGGCGAAGGCGGGGGAGAACTACGAGACGGTGCGCCCTGCCCCGCCCCGCTCCGCCTCATCGCCTGTACTGAGTCGGGCGAGGCCTGCAGCTCAAGGATGAGAAGATCCCCCAGGCCGTGCGCCCTGCCCGCCCCCGCCCTGCCCGCCCCACCTGCCCTGCCCGCCCCCGCGCAGCCTGGCAGGGCCGCCTCTGACGCGCTCGGGGCGGGGGCGGGGCAGCAAGGGGCGGCGAAGGAGATGGGGGAGAAGGCGAAGGAGGGCTTCCAGGAGGAGCGCATCTCCCAGTGAGGGCCCCGGCCCGCTCCCCCCGCCCCCCCCCCCTCCCTCCCTCCGGATCCCCCGCTCCATGTACAGCTGGACCTTGAGAGCCCCCTCTCCCCTTCCCCCCCCTCTCGGACTCGGGAGGCACGCGAGGCCCGCTTCGCCCCGTCCTGCCGCCCCCGTCCCGCCGCCCGCCGGCCCCCGCGGCCGCTGCCGCCGGCCCCCGTCGGCCCCATGTAAATTAAACCCCGTGCCGGCCCCCTGTGCATCACGGCCTGTAGATAAATGTAAATAAACTTGAAACCGCGCTGAACATGCGTAGTAAGCTTAAGCTACAGCGCTCTATAGCGCTGATCATGAACTTGAAAGTGATCATGAGTAGGTTTAATTTCCGCCATGCCCGGCGGCCGCCCGACCATGCTGCACTGTGCAACCCGCCGGCGCCGTCGGGCCGGGCCGGCGCTGCGCGGCTGAGCTCTGAAAGACCTAGATCATCGGCCCGGCCCGGCGGCCCGGCGGCGGATCTAGATCTAGAGGACCCCCCGGCTCCGCCGCCCAGCCGCTGAGCGCCTCTATAGCTAAAAGGCCGTGGCCGGGCGCCGGCTTCAAATTAAATTTCAAGTTTGCTCACTTAAGCTCGAATCATTCGCCGAGTCGCCAAAACCTCACTGAGTCAAGCTTACTAGTTAAGCAAGCTTAAGCTTGAAGCTTTTGATCATGCCATGATGAACAGTGAAGGATGTGCATTTATGCGCACCGGCAGAGACTCTGAGAGTCGCAGTATACGTAGTTGAACTAGGAAGCAGGAGCACGGTACTACGGTAGGCGCTCACTGATTCATGATCAGTCCTTCAAGATCAGCTCAGCGGCTACCGTAGTACGATTACACATCGGACTCCACGGCCAAGGCCCTCTACCGTAGTGCAGAGGTCCAAAAAGAAAACTGCCAGGCTGCACACGAAACAAAAAAGGGAAAAAACTTGAAATCCAGATCCACAACTGCCGCAGTGCAAAAACGCCTGGAATACTAGAGGTCCAAAAACAGCGAGATCTAGAGCTTCGAATTCACACACAGCTAAGTTCTACAGGGCTGAACGCGCGACCGGCCGGCGCCTGGAAGGGCCGGACGCTCGCGCACTGTACACAGTCGACTGGCAGCAGCGCGGAGGGAGGGAGCACTGGCTGGGGGAGGAGGGTGGAGGGGGCGGTGGGGAGGGAGGGGGCGTGTCGGGGGGATGGTCAGGGGAGGGGCCGGGTGCGGGCGACGACGTGCGTGCTCCGGTGCTCGTCCAGCGCGTCCCTGCCGTCCCCACCGCCCCGCCACCGTCAGCCCGAGGCCGCCCCGCGCCCCCGCCCGAGGCGGGACTGGAGCGCAGGGCCCGCGGGGGTCTAGGCCGGGCGAGGGGGCTGGGGGGGCTGGGAGGGGGGCACCAGATGGTGAGGGCGTTGAGGGGGCGGTCGGCGAGGTCGCCCTCGACGACCCCCGCGGCGGCGGCGCGGCCCTCCTCCCGCGCCTCCTCCAGCCCCGTCGAGTGCCACAGCAGCGAGAAGCCCCGCACCGCCCGCCCCGCCACCTGCCGCCCCTGCGCACCCGGTGTGGGCGGCGGCGGCGGCGGGGGGCGGGCGGGAGGGGGCGGCGGGGCGCCTGGATGAGGAGCTCGCAGGCCTGGGCGGCGTAGTCGAGCTCGCGGGGGGCCAGCGCCGCCTCCCCCGAGCACGCCAGCATCGTCGTCACGAACAGCAGCTGCTCCTCCCCGCCCAGCCGGCACCACGCCCCCGCGCCCTCCGCATCCTCAGCCCCCCGCGGCCCCCGCGGCACCTGCCGGCCCTCCAGCCCGCCTTCAGCGCGCGGCGGCGCCCGAGGCAGGCTAGGGCGGCAGAGGCGAGCTCGAAGGCACGTAAGAAGTCTTGCGGAGGAAGGTCTGGACGCCGGCGGCGTGGGCGCGGAGGGCGAGGCGCTCGAGCTCCTTCGCGTTCGCGTCCGCGTCGCCGCGCGGCGGGTCCCGCCACCGCCACAGCGCCGTCCCCGCCGTCCGCACGTAGCCCGCCGTGCACTGCCGCGGCCGGCGGTTTCGGGGGCGCGCGCGATTTGCAGATCAGGAGGGGCGCGCGCACGATCGGCTGCTCGTGCCAGACGAGCCGGTAGCGGAGCCGCTCCTGCAGCTCGGCCGCGCTCACTGCGTGAATCGTGTGGTCCAGGATCTCGCGTGCGATCGAGTCCTGCGCGCCGCGGAATCAAGGAACGAGCGCTGGGCTGGACGGCGCGCGCCGGCGCGCGCGGAACAGATGCAGACCAGCATTTTGTCGGCCCTGCGCGCATGCGCAGCGTCACCGATGAAGGCGGTGGAGATTAGAACAACCGTTGAACGACTGACCTCCTTCCAGCGAAAACCATCATTACGGCGGTGTAAACTTTGACCGGCGCCGGGCTCGGCGGCCGTCGCTTCGAGGGCATGCGCCGGCGCCGGGGCGCAGGCGCGGCAGCGTGCGCAAAAGGTTCAAGCGCCTGCGCCCGGCGCGCCGAGGACGCCGGAAAGAATGTAGCCCGCAGCGGCGCGCCGAGGAACGAGCGGCGGGGTGCGAGCGTCCCCGCCGCACGAGGCAGGCGATCGAGCACCTCGACTCGCGCGTCGCGGGGCGCGGCGCCGATCGATATCAGTGACGCGGAAGGGGTGCAGCCGGCGCCGAGCCTCACGCGCGCCGGCGCCGGCGCGCGGGAATGCGCCGAGTTGAGCGCCGACGCGGCAAACGCCGTGTGTGGGAGCATCGTTGCCAAAGCTTGCTTGCTTAGCTGGCTTCTGCCGGGTACGCGACATTGTTCAGTGCGGCGAGCTCCTCGCCGCCTGGCTTTGATCGCCGTCGATGACGCTGACTGTCGCCTTCGAGTCGTCCGAATGGCTCGCTGCATTCATCGATTACCCCGGACTTGTTCGCCTCAAAATGTGCCGCGCTCCGATCCGCACGCTGAGCGCTGCCGCGCAGAAGCGGCAGGTCAACCGCCTCAGGATCGCCCGCCTGCTGCGCGATCTGCTTCCGGGCGACCGCGCGCGGCGGACCAGTGTCGATCTCTCCGAGTCGGACGCCGCGCGGCGCCCCCTGAGCCGTGCGCGAGCCCTGCAGGGTTCGCGGTCTTTTTGAGCGCTGATGCGACAACAGACATCTCCGGCGGGGTCGCGCTTGACGATGCGGCCGGCTCGCGTCCCTCTGACGGCCGGCGCGCCTCGCTCGCCTCGGTCTCGTCCCTCGATTCCGCGGGGGGGCTGCCGGCGCCCTCCAGCGCCGCGCCGCGCAAGCGCTCCGCGCACGTCGTCAGCCTCTTCTCGCACTCTCCCTCCGCTGCCTCCGCCCGCCGCCCGCCGGCGCCGCGCCCGCTCGGGGCGCTCGCGTGGCTGGTGCGGGCGTGGCGGCTGCGGCGGGTGGCGCGGTGGGGGCGGCGGCGGGCGGGGGTGTCGTCGCTGGAGGAGGTGGGGAGCGTGGAGGCGGAGGGGGCGGCGCTGGGGGCGCTCTTCGAGGCGGAGGTGCGGCGCGCGGCGGCCTTCTTCGACGTCCTCGAGGCCGCCTGCGAGCGCCGCTGGGCCGCCCTCTCCCGCAACGCCGCCCACGTCGTCCGCCCCGCCCCCCTCGCCCCCGTCGCCCCGCCCGCCCGCCCGCCACGGCGCGCCGCAGGAGGACGTGGGGGCGGGGGCGGGGACGCGGAGCGGGCGGTGCTGCTGGGGTACGGGCTCGGGGGCTGCCTGGCGGCGTCGCGGCTGCGGGACCTGCTGGTCTTCTTCCACCGCGGCCTCGAGCTCGTCCGCCACTACCGTCCGTCCCCGCCCCCCGCCCCGCCGCCTCCGGCCCGCCTCACCGCCCGGCGGCGGCAGAGATCCTGACGTACGTCGCGCTGGACCGCGTCCTCCGCCGCGCCGACATCGGCGCCGCCCCGCCCGGCCTCCCCGCCCCGGCCCGGGGCCCGGCGGGGCGGGGCGGCGGGGGCGGAGGGGCGGCGGCTGCGGGCGCTGCTGGAGGGGGCCTCCTTCTGCCGCTGCGACGTGCCCCACCGCCTCAAGCGCGCCGCCCGCGTGCGCCGCCCGCCCCAGCCCCCGCCCCGCCCCCGCCCCGCCCCCGCCTCGGGCCTCCGCCCGATGGCGCCGGGCGGCAGGAGCGGCTGCGGGGCCTGTTCTTCGCAGGCTCGGGCCTCGCCACCGTGCGCCCCGGCCCGGCCCCGGCCCCCGCGCCCACGCTCGCGGCAGACGCGGGAGCTGCGGCTGACGGTGGACGCGCGGGATCGCCCCGGGGCCGCCCTCCGCGCCGCCCTCTTCGCCGGGCCCGCCCTCCTCGCCGCCGCTGCCTCCGTCGGCCTCCTCGCCTGGGGAGACTACGCGGCCGCCCCCGCGCCCCTCCGCGCCCTGTCCCTCCCCGTCCGCCCCCCCCCGCGCGCGCCGCTCCGCAGAGGCGCCCTCGAGCGCCGGCGCAGCTCTTCCGGGGCCCGCTGGCGGGGCTCCTCTTCGCCTGGCTCTACGCCGCCGTCCTCTACGCCTGCCAGCTTGGCGCCGTAAGCCCGCCCCGCCGCCCGCCCGCCGGCCCCGCCCCGCCGAAGCCGGCTGAGTGGCGCCGGCAGGTAAACGTCCCCTTCCTCCTCGACGTGCCCCGCCCGCCCTCCGCCCCCGCCCCCCCCCGCCCCTCCTCAGCCGCCGCGCAGCTCGATGCCCGCACCGCCATCACCCACGTCGAGGTCATCGAGGTGCCCCATCCCGCCCCACCCTGCCCCGCCCGCCCGGCCGCCCCGACCCCCGACCGCGCGGCGCGGGGCAGATCGCGTCGGGGCTCTCGGCGCTGTGGGCGGTCTCGCTGGCCCTCTTCCTCGCCGCCGCCTCGGGCACCTTCCGCCTCGCCGGCGTCCCCGCCCCGGCGTACCCCCTCGCCGCCGCCGGGGCCTCCCTGGGCCTCCTCCTCCTGCCCCTCCCCGCCCTCCGCTGGCGGCGCGCCCCTTCCCCCTCCCCCTCGGGCGGGCCCTCATCGGGGGCAGGTCGCGGTGGGCGCTGGTGCGGGCGCTGCTGCGCGGCCTCGGCGCCTTCCTCTACCCCGTCAAGTTCCTGTCCGCCCGCGCCGCGCCGCCCCGCCCCGCCCGTGCGGCCTGGCGAGGGACGAGGCTGCAGGGACTTCCTCGTGGCGGAGGTGCTCACGTCCTTCGCCGGGCCCCTCGCCGACCTCCAGGCCCGCCCCGCGCCCCGCCCGCCCCCCTCCTCCTCCCCTCACGCCCCTCCCCCAGGTCGCCGCCTGCTTCTACCTCTTCGGCGGCCTCGCCGGTCCTCCCCCTCTCCTTCGCGCCCCCGCCCCGCCCTGGACCCTCCTGAGCTCCTGGGCGGGGCGAGGCAGGGGGCGGCGGGTCGTGCACGGACCCGCGGTGGCGGGCGCCGGTGGCGTCAGCGGTGCCGTTCCTCGTGCGGGCGGCGCAGTGCCTGCGGCGCCTGCACGACGCTCGCCGCGAGCCCGGCTGGGCCCGCTGGCAGCACTTGGCCAACGTGCCCCCCGGCCCCACCCCCCGCCTCCATTCCGGCGCTTCCCAAGGCATTGGCACAGTTCGGGAAGTACGGGACGGCCGTCGCGGCGCTGCTCCTCTCCTGCCTCGCCCTCTTCCTCCCCGACGGCCCGCCCGCCCCGCCCGCCCGCCCCGCGCCCCGGCGCCCCGGCGCGGGGCTGAGGACGGGGCAGAGCACGGGGGGCGGACGTCGATGACGGTGTGGCGGGCGCTCGCGCTCGGCCTCGCCGTCCTCGTCGCCGTCACCTTCGCCCTCTGGGGCCCGCCCCGCCCCGCCCGCCCCCCGCACCCGCCCCTCGCACCTCTCACCTTGGCGCAGACTTCGCCGTCGACTGGGGCCTCCTGCGCCCGCCCTCGGCCCGCCCCCGCCGCCCGCTCCTCCGCTCCCGCCTCCACTTCAAGCCCTACTGGGCCCGCCCCGCCCACCGCGCCGGCCTCGAGGAGGTGCCTCACGGGGGGCGGGCGGCAGGTGTACTACGCGGCGATGTGCGGGGACGGGGCGCTGCGGGCGCTGTGGGCGGCGCAGGTCGCCCCCTTTGCCTTCCTCGCGGGGGGGCACCTCGTCGCCACCCTCGCCGCCTTCCTCGAGGCCGCCCGGCCCGCCCCGCACCCCCCGCCCCCCGCCCCCGCCCCTCACCCGCCCCCTGCCCCGCCAGCCGCGCCGCCTGGTGCCTCTTCCGCTTCGAGGTGCCCCCGGGGCCGCCTCGCCGGCCCCCCTACCCCTCTGACGCGCTCGCGGCCGGCGGCAGAACGAGCACGCGGGGCACATCGAGCAGGTGCGGCCGCGCCGCCGCCTCCGCCCCGCGCCCCGCGCGGCGCTGAGGGTGGGGCGGGGCAGTACCACGCGCACCGGGAGATCCCCGTCCCCTTCGTGCACTCCGCCGACGAGGAGGCGGCGCTCTGGCCGTTCAGCGACTGGGGCTACGCCGGCGTCGCCACCTGCCCGCACATGCCCGGCTGGGCCCACGGCCACGGCCACCACCGCCCGGGCCCCGGCGGGGCGCCCACCCCCGCCCCGCACTCCCCTGCCTCGCCCGTGCGCAGAGCCCCGCCCTCGCCTGCTCCCGCAACCTCACGCCGGTGGGGCGGGCGGGCGGCGGGTGCAGCTGCAGGGGCGGGGGTCGGTACGGGCGTCGCGGGGCAGCACGGACTCGGAGCTCTCCGTCGTCCGCACGCAGCTCGCTGACGCCCTCCGCCGCGCCGAGCCCCGCCTTCCTAGGCCTTAGCGCAGCTCCAGGCGCGCCTGTCGTCGCTCGTCGGCAGTCAATAGCGTTAGCCTCGACGTCCTCGGACGATCGCGATCGCGAGCTCCAAGACTCCACGACTCCAGCTCGCGTACGGGGCCGGGGCCGCCGGGCGGGGGATGGGGGCCATGGGGGGCCCCGGGGGGGGTACTTGAGGTCGAGTCGGCCTCGTCAGCTGAAGACGGAGCTCCCGAGAAAACAATAAGCCGCACCGCGTTATCTCACAGCGAGCGACATGAGCCCGGAGGACAAGATCAAGAAGGCGCTGGAGCTGAAGGAAAAGGGGAATGCGCTCTACAAGGCCGGCGACGTCAAAGGAGCGGTCGCAGCGTACCACGAGGTGCGCGCTCGCCTCGCCGTAGATGACCGTCGACGTCGCCGTCCTGCGGAACGTGACCGCTGCTCAGATCTACATGTACGTGCACGGCCTCACCGATGCGCCCCCACTTGCCATGTTCGGCGGTTCATGTGCGCACGTTCATTCCGTGAGATGGACAGCGCTGAAGCGGCCCAGCGCCCGCTTCTAGAGTCGCCTGCGCGCTGACCCGCGTTCAGCCGCGACGCTGAGCGACGACTCGACGAAGCAAGTACGGGACCTTAAGCTTTCGCATCACCTCAACTTGTCTATGTGCCACCTCAAGCTCGGCAACTGGGCGAAGGTCATCCACAACTGCGACAAGGTGTGCCGCCCGATGCCTGCGCGCGAGCGCTCTAGCGGGCATGCTCTAGCACGAAGACCGAGGAGAGAGCAAGGCCCAAGCGAGCGGGCGCGCGCGGGCGCACGCGCGCGCAAACGCTCCGCCGGCGCTATCGATCTCACGCGAACGCGCGGGGCAGGCGCTCGCCATCGACCCCTCGAACGCCAAGGCGCTCTTCAGGAGAGGTAAGGCCCGGCTCCAGGAGGGCCCCGAGCGGGACTGCGAGGTCCGCCCCGCGCCCATGCCCGGGCCCAGCGCGCCTCACTCGCCCGGCCGCAGAAAGCGCGGGAGGACCTTCACGCGGCCGCCAAGCTCTCGCCCCAGGTCCGGCGCGGTCGCTCCACGCGCTCAGGACTTTCCGGCCCCGCTCTGACCCGGCTGCAGGACGCCGAGATTCGATCAGAGCTGGGCAAGGCGAACGAGGCCTGCCGCTTGAACGCCCAGAACGCGAAGGAGACGTTCAAGTTCATGCTCAAGGGCTCCGGCTCCGGAGCTCAAGCATAGCCAAGCACAGCGTGCACAGGTGCATGCAGGGACCGTCCGACTGCCAGCCCTAGTAGTAGTCGGGTGCAACGTAGCTGTAGCTTTAGGGGCCAGGCATCGCAGCGCCCTCCGTGCTGCTCTGTGAATTCAACGGGCCCGTGAACCCCAAGCTTCGCATGCGGTGCAGCTGCAGGTTCGGCACTCGCAACGTGGCGTCGGGGAGCTCGAGACGTCGAGGTGTAAATATTGTGCATGGATACTGCAAGATCATTGTGATATGGGACAGAGAAGGGCTCTAGCGGGGTCCAGCGGGTGGGCGCCGCCCGGTGTCAGCAGCAACCGGTGGTGCACGTCTGCTGGGGAGGGTGAGGCCGGGGCGGGGGAGGGGCGGGGGCGGGGCGGGGGCGGCGGACCTCGACGGTGGCGCGGAGCTCGTCGAGGGAGGCGTGGGAGGCGAGGTGGAGGAAGCGGCGCCACGTCGCCTTCTCCACGAAGCGCGCGATCTTGTACCCCTGCCGCACCACCGTCGTGCGCGTGACCAGCGTCGTCCCGTCCGGCTGCTCCACCAGGTCGAACGTCGTCGTGCCCTCGCCCCGGAGCCAGCCGGCGAGCTCGTCCCGGTCGATCAGCTCCATCGACAGCTGGTTCTCCTGCAGGCCCGTGACCCGCCAGAGCGCGTGCCGCACGACCCCGTCGGCGCGCAGCTCCTCGCCAAGCTCGGCGCCCGGCCCGCAAGGGGCCTGCGTCGCCCCCGCGAGCACGGCGTCGAGGTTTGTGGGCGCCGGCGAGGTCGCGCGCGGCATGGCTGCGACCGACGCCGCCGCCGCCTCCGCCGCCGAGGACGAGGAGGGGACGCTGATGGGGATGGAGACGGCCATCGAGGGCGCGGCGCTGGAGGCGGCGGCGCCGTTGCCGTTGGAGGAGGAGGAGCTGGGGTGGAGGCTGGCGGAGGCGGAGGTGACGGCGGCGAGCGCGCGCTGGGAGATGTACTGCGGGAGGGAGGAGCACTCGGGGAGGAGGCCGGCCTTGGCGCCGGCGAGGACGGCGGGGAGCGCCGGCGACCGGTACGGGCGCGGGTGCGTCAGGTGCCGCATGACCTGCGACGCCGGCCGCCGCACGACCACGGACGAGACGATCTTCGCCTCGTCGGGGAACGCCCGGTACAGCATCGCACAGAAGATTCCCGCCGCCAGGATAACAAAGGACTTGAAAGGCAGCTGGACGAAATACGACGCGGCGGCCAGCGCGGCGAGGATGCCGCCGAGCTTTGTCCGCGAAATGCCGTCGCCCGAGCGCTTGTCATACCAGAGCCAGCTGCTGAACATCCGCCGCGCGTTGGAGAAGGTCTTCGCGTTCAGAAATGCGCAGACAACGCCACCGCCGCTGCCGCCGCCGAAGCTGAAGCTCGTGCGGCCGCCGCCGCCGCCTATAAACGAAGTCGAAGAAGAAAGCGCTCTCCGGTGGAAACTGCGGGAGCTCGCGCCGGAGCCCAGACGCCGATCACCAGCGAACTCCGACTCCAGATGTTCGCACTCGCAGTCCAGGCGCCCCCTCGCGAGGCAGCGCAAGCAAGGCTTCACCACGAGCATCACACGTCCGTTTTGCTGAGGAATCGCCTCCACCGCCAGGCCACCACCGCAGGCGCGCACTGTCGTCACGGCTGGGCTGACGCCAACGGACACGGGAGCGCTCCGGCAAGTTCCCGCTGTGCACAAAGTCATTGCGCGAGTCTCATAATGAAGAGGGACAACCGGGAGGGCGCTCTCTGACCATCATTACCAGCGGTATGATGAAATCTGCGGTGACTGAGGCCCCGCGCCGTCGAGCGACTGTGGGCATTCGGTGCTCTGCGTCGTAGAAAAGAAAAACGAAGACACGCGCATCAGCGAAGCCGGACGGGCGGACGCGGCGGATCGTGGATCACTGCCGCGCGTGAGGGGCAAGAACGCACGATGGCGACAATCCCGAGTGGTTTGCTGCTACAGGTCGCTGAATGCAAGATGAGGACGCTGTGACCGCTGGTCCCCACTCTTGCGACGCGGATGCCGCCGACGTCCGGCTGGGCCCGGAGGCCGGGCAGACGAACAGAGCCGCCTGCTGAGTTGACATCTTTGACTCCCGGCCCACCGGAAGTGCCGGATAGCCAGGAATCAGGGGCCGGCGATATCCGGATACTGGCTGCACTTCGTTCGCTACGAAATTCGCGAAGAATACGGTACCCTTAACATTTGGCGAATTTACCAGGCGAAACTTGCACCGGCACACGCCGTGACACGCTACAGCCGCTGCTTGTCGCTTCTTTCTACGCGGAACTGAGCGGAAGCGTACAGCGCTGTCTGAACCTCCACGTGCTACCGCGCCGGAACACGTGCTCTCGTCGGCGCCGGCAGCCAGTTCCAGCCGCAGCGAAGCTTCGTCACAGCTGCGCCAATCCGCAGCAGTTCCAGCGCCAATCGTCAGAGCAGCGCACGGCGGTCGATATCGATGCTCGACGCGGGCGCGCGTGCCGTGACGCCTGAGGAGTGGGCGGGCTTCGTTGCTGGGGCCACACCGTTCACAGTCGCTGGGATCCTCTTCGCTGGTCGCATCGTGCGCACTGCAATGGCAGCTACTTTCTCGCAGCACGTGCACTGAACCAGGCGGTGCAGATTCGGCAGCGGCGTTGCCCACGGTGCAAAGGCTCCGGCCTGGTCGAGTCCAAGACCGTTGGACTCCGGCGCTGCCCCGAGTGCGGCGGTGCGTGGCCTGTGGCTGCCGCAGTGCCCACCCTTGGCCAGCCAGCAGCCAGGCAGCTGACCGCGCGCTCGTTCGAGCAGGCTTCCTCCCGTGGCGCGGCTGGCAGCAGTTTTTCCAGGACAGTCGCAGCATCAACAAGATCGGCAACTGAGCGCGCGTGCCATCGGCGGGCGCGTTGCAGTCTGAATAGGAATTGAAGGATGCACACGGGAATCGAAGCGGGGAGGGGCGCGGGGCGGGAGGGGTCCCGGGGGGAGGGGGCGGCGCATGCCAGGCGTGGGACTAGAAGCGGAGGCCGCCGCGGATCTTCTTGCCGACCTCGTCGAGCTTGTCGTCGACCACGTCGACCTTGGCGTCCAGCTGCGCCGCGCCCGGCGCTTAGCTGGGCGGCAGCTGGGCGGGGGGGGGAGACGGGGGCAACCTTGGAGAGGACCTCGCCGAGGCGGGTCTCGAGGGCCTGGATCTTCATCTGGAAGGCGACCTCCATGCCGTTGCGCATCTCCATGAGCTTTTTGTCGAAGAGGTTCTGCAGGTCGGGCAGGATGGCCTGCACGTTGCCCCCGCCGCCCCCGTCCCCCTTCGGCTCCTTCCCCGCCGCCAAGCCGGCCGGGCCCGTCGACCCCGCCCGCGCCAGCCCGCCCTCGCTCGTCCGGCCTGCCCCAGCGCCCCGTCGGCCCCGCGCCGGACGGGGGCGGGCGGGGCGGGGGCGCGCACGCTTGCCGCCGCCGCGCTTGAAGGGGGCGTAGATCCAGGACTCGTCGGGGTCGCGCAGGAGGCCCCCATGCCCTTCTCCCGCGGCGTAGCCGCCCGGCTGGCGTGCTTGGGGCCGGCCTGCTTGGGGCCCGACCACGTCCGCCCCAGCTGCCGCCCCCCGCGCCGCGTCGGGCGGGGCCAAGGCGGGCGGGGCGGGGGCCGGGGTGGCGGACCTCGAAGCCGCCGTCGAAGCCGTCCTCGAGGCCCTCCATCGCCCGCGCGTGCTCCGCCTTCCCCGACCGCTGCCGCCCCCGCCCCGTCAGCCCGCCCCGCCACGGGGCGCGCCGCCGCGGGGGCGGGGCGCACGACGAGGCAGCAGCGCAGGAGGGCGATGAAGGGGTCGAGGAGGTTGAGGGGCGGGGGCAGCCGGAAGAGGGCCTTCTCGTACTCGAGCACGCGCTCCGTGAGCTTGAAGAGCAGCGTGTTGCGCGAGACCGTCGACACGATCGTGAAGGTGTTGGAGAAGGAGGCAATAAGCAGGTTCTGGGGGCGTCGGGGCGGGGGGTCGGGGCTCGGGGGCGGGGGGCGGGGGGCGGGGCGGGGGCGGACGAGGAGGAGGATGTTGGTGATGATGAGGAAGAAGCCGAAGACGAGGCGGCCGAGGAAGGGCGCCCCCACGCCCGAGTCGTGGAAGCTGAAGTCCCCCACCATCGCCCGGAACAGGAAGATCCTGCCCCCCGCCCACCCCGCTCACCACCGCGGGACCGGGGCGGGGCGGGGCGGGGCGGGGCGGACATGGCGTCGAGCATGCTGGGGGCCTCCCCGTCGCCCTCCTTGGCGTTGCCCGGGGCGGCGGTGCCCGCCTGGCCCTCGTGGAGGACGACGCCGCCCCAGAGCCCGTGGAGGGCCTGCGTGAAGCCGATGATGACGAGGAGGAGGATGGCGCTGAACGTGATGAAGTCGGTGAACATGCCGCGGATGATCTCGAGCATCTCGCCGAGGCGCGGGTGGAAGGAGAAGATGTTGAGGAGGCGGATCCAGAGGAGGACGGCGGAGCAGGAGAGCACGTTGAAGGTCTTCTCCGTCCACCAGCGCCGCCCGTCGTCGTCGAGGCTGAGGGCGACGACGCGGAGGACCATGGCGGCGCTCGTCATGCCGATGATGCAGACGTCGAGCATGTTCCACATGTCCGAGAAGTACTCGGAGGCCCCGGCGCGCCGCATCTGCCGCGCCTCGTTCAGCGCCATCGCCACCACGTACAGGTACATGAACGTCTCCAGCCAGTTGAACGAGTACCGCCGCATCCACATCACTGCCCCGCCCGCCTCAGCCGGCGGGGCGGGGCGGGGCGGGGCGGGCTGGGGGGGGCGCGCCGAGGGAGAAGATGATGAGGTACATGAAGTAGGTGGCCATCTCGAGCCAGAACTTGCTCCGCGGCGCCAGCCGGAAGTGGTCCCGCAGCCGCTGCGCCCCCCCGCGGCTCGCGCAAGGGCAGGGAGGGAGGGCCGGGGCGGGGCGGGGCGGGGCGAGCCTCCCAGGCGGTGCCGCCGTCGACGCGGGCGACGATGCGGCGGCCCATCCAGATGTCCTGCACGTACTGCGGGGCGCCTCAGGCGGGAGGGCTGGGGGAGGGCCGGGGGGCGGGCGCGGACCTCCTGGACGGCGGCGTGGCCGATGAAGGAGTGGGCCCTGGGGTGTGTCGGCGAGGCGAGGGGCGGCGGGGCGAGGCCGGCGCGCGGGGGCCCCCGGCGCACTCGCAGTCGAGGGCGAGGTCGAGGACGGAGACGCCGTCGATCTGGTGCCCCACCAGCCGCTTCCCGTACTCCTGCCCCCGC
The DNA here is from genome assembly GCA_004431415.1 of Cyanophora paradoxa. Lineage (NCBI taxonomy): Eukaryota > Glaucocystophyceae > Cyanophorales > Cyanophoraceae > Cyanophora > Cyanophora paradoxa. The sequence goes on from QPMI01000640.1 coordinate 109,321, forward strand.
CCCGCCCCGTCGGCCCCGGCCCCGCCCCGCCCGGCCGGCACCGACGGCGCACGGCGGTGTAGACGTTCATGAGCTCGGTGGCGCGCGCGATGCACTTCTCCCGCAGCTCCTTCAGCGTCGACGCTGCGCCGCCCGCGCCTCAGCCGGGGCCCCGGGGGGCGGGGGACGGGGGGGCGGGGGCGGGGCGGGGCGGGCCGTGGAACTTGTCCTCGACCTCCATGTCCTTGAAGGTGTTGGCGAAGACGAGGAGCGCCCGCACCCGGTGCCGCGAGCACTTCTCGAAGGGGAGGTCCGCCAGGCAGCTCGCCAGCGCCCGCAGCGTCTCCCCGTTCGCCGCCCCGCACACCTCGATCTCCCCGTCGCACACGTCGATGAGGTAGCGCGCGACGGGGAGGTGGTGCGCCCCCGCCGCCTTCAGGATCGGCGACGTCCCCGCGCTGTCCACCGCCAGCGGGTCCGCCCCGCGCTGCACAAGATCCTTGCAGATCTCCAGGAAGCCGCCGCCCGCCGCGTGCATGATCGCCGTCCGCCCCTGCATGTCCTTCGCCTCCAGGTCGATCTTGTGCCGCCGACCGCCGCCGCCGCCGCCGTCGACGCCCGAGGGCCGGCCGGAGCGGGACCAGGTGGTGGAGCGGCGGTTCTGGCCGCTGCGGGCGGAGCGGGCGTCGTCGAAGTCGTCGCCGTAGAGGTAGTCGTCGTCGTCTTCGACGGCGAGGCCGGACTTCTGGATCGTGTGCGACTTCTGCATCTCCTGCTCCCACGAGAAGAGCTCCCGGATGATCTCCCAGTGCCCGCCCGCCGCCGCCGCGATCAGCGGCGTGAAGTGCTCGTGGTCCCTGCGCGCGCCCCCGCCCCGCCCTCGGCCCCCGCCCTCGCGGCGCCGGCGCGAGGGCTCGGACCTGGCGTTGATGTTGGCACCGAGCTTGAGGAGGGCCCTGCGGCGCGCGCGTGAGGGGCTGCGAAGCAGGCGGGGGCGGGGGCGGGGGCGGGGCACCGGAGCTCGTCGCCGTGGCCGTCGCGGGCGGCGCGGACGAGGAGGAGGTTGCGGATCTCGGGGACGTGCCCCGCGAAGGTGATCGCCGTGCGCCCGTCGCTCGCCGCGGCGCGCACGTCGGCCCCGAACTCGAGCACAGTGCGCACGAGGTCGGGCCGCTCCATCACGCACGCCACCAGCAGCGGCGTGAACCCGTTCATCAGCCGCGCCTCGACATCCGCCCCGTTCTCCAGCAGCCGCCTCGCCAGCGAGAGGTTCCCCTGCTCCACCGCCTGCCCCGCCCTCAGCGGCCGCCCCGAGCCCAGAGCCGAACCGCGGCCGCCGCTCGGGCCTCACCTTCAGGAGCGCCGTCCGCCCGTAGCGGTCGGCCTCTTCAATGTTCGCGCCCACGCCGCCGCCCGACGCGTTCGAGGCCGTGTCGTAGGGAGGCGGCATGTGCCCCGACCTGTGGCTACGTAAGCGAACTCGAACTGGCGACGCGGTGGAGGGCGGCTCACGCGTAGAGCTGTACGGAGGCTCTGGAGTCTTGCCGCACCGGCTGGCGGAGGGGCGGCTGCGCCATTGGCGTGTGTGCGCCCTTCGAACGCCGGCGGTGGCGAAACTGGTCCTCTGCGACAAGGGGAGGCGGTGTGGCTTGTTCTTTACGCCGAGGCGCGGGCGCTAATCGCTGGGCCGCTCCGGGGCTCCCGCGCCGCCAGCAGCGTCACGAGCGACCGTCGCTGTGCTCAAGCCGCTCGATGAGCGATGCTGATCGATACAGATCGCGGCTCGAGGCTGGAGCTCACTGAAGCCCACCCGGAGCGGTACCCGGGAGCTCCAAGGCAGAAGGCTCCTAGCAGTGCGAGTACGTGGGGGTAAGAGCCGACGAGACAAGCTAGCTACACGCACACAGGCCCCGCGGCCGGCGATTTCCCGCAGCGCATGATCTCGTAGTCCATGGCCTCCAACTTTTGGAATGCCCCCGCGGAGCCGGCCGTGAAGGCCCGGCGGCTCGCGGAGCTCGAAGAGCCCGAACCAGCCCCCGAGGAGCCCGACCAGCCGGACCACCGCGGAGACTACGCCGACGAGGGCCAGGAGGAATATGATGAGTACGAGGACGAGTACGACGAGTGCGCGCCGCGAGCGCGCCCGACCGATGCTCGAAATCCTGAAGCGCGGGGCAGGGAGGATGATAGGGGCGTCCGGGATGGTGAGCGAGGCTACGACGCACAAGGATATGGCGAAGGAGCACATGAGCGGCGATCCTACACCGGCAGCGACACGGCATCTAGGCGAAACGACCGGCCCGAGGTGGGCGCCACGGCACGCAGCCGCCGGCGGGCGGCACTCACGCGGTGGCGTGCGCAGCCGTTGATAGGAGACACGGACGAGCGGGGTTCGATGGTCTCGCACGGGTCGCGCAGCTCGGGCGTGGGGAAGGCGCATGGGATGCAGCAGCTGGCGGCGGCGCTGAGGACGTCGGTGCGGAACGTGCCGCAGGCGGGGGCGGAGCGGGAGCTGGAAGTGGAGGTGGAGGAGGTGGTGCCCCTGGAGAAGGGGCGCGAGGCGGCGCCCGTGGAGGAGGAGGAGGAGGAGGACACGACGCCGCCGTGCCTCTCGCTGGAGCCGCTGCGCTGGTCGTTCTGGCGCTACTTCTTCTACCTCGTCGGCATCATCCTCTCGGCCGGCGTGCTCTGGCTGCTCGCCCGCAACAACCCCCGCGTCCAGGCCTTCTGCACGAAGCGCCGCTCGCAGCCCGGCGAGCGCCCGCAGTTCATCCTCTTCCAGGGGATGGACCTGAAGTGGTACCAGCTGCGCATCCACAAGCACTCTCTGCGCAACTCGAAGGAGATGCGCGAGCTCTGCGGCCAGGCCGAGGAAGAGCCCCTCGAGGGCGCCGGCCCCGACGTGGAGGGCGGCCGCCTGGCCGACCCCGCCGACATGCCCCGCGAGGCCGACGACGAGCCCGAGGCGGCCGGCAAGCCGGGGGGGCGGCGGCTGACGCCGGCGGAGCGGCGCCGCATCGAGCGGCGGCGCGTCTTCTACATCGACTTCCAGGCGAAGCGCTTCACGTCGTTCGACAAGTTCCGCTTCTCGAGCATGCAGTTCAAGTTCGCGGAGGCGATCCGCGACGTCGTGGAGTCCTACTCGAACGGCCTCTCCACGAAGGAGGCGAAGCTGCGCCTCAAGCTCTGCGGCTTCAACGACATCCGCGCCGGCATCCCGCCTTTCTCCCAGTTCGTCCTCGAGAAGGCCCTCCGCCCCTACTACCTCTTCCAGATCTTCTGCATCGCGCTCTGGATCTTCGAGGGCTACGCCGCCTACGCCTACGTCGTCCTCGCCATCTCCCTCCTCACCTACCTCTACGAGCTGCGCGTCGGCTGGAACCGCCGGCGCAAGCTGATCAAGCGGCTCGGGGACGACCTGCGGCCGGTGCGGGTGCTGCGGGACGGGCGCGAGGTGCTGCTCTCGGCGGAGTACCTGGTGCCGGGGGACGTGCTGCTGCTCGAGGCGGACGCGCCGGTGCCGTGCGACGTCGTCATCCTCGAGGGCGAGTGCCTCGTCGACGAGTCCATGTTCCAGGGGCAGCCGCTGCCCCTCTCCAAGCAGGCCCTGCCCCACCGCGAGATGCCCCTCGCCCCCTACTCGTCCGCCCCGCCCCCGCCCCCGCCCCGACCCGCCCCGCTCGCAGCGCGCCCGCGCCGAGGCGGGCCCGGGGGCGGGGCGCAGGCCGCAGAAGTTCCCGACGTCGACGATCCTGGGGGGGTCGCGGATCCTGCAGGTGTACGGCGAGGCCGGCCTGCGCGTCCTCGTCTCCAAGACCGGCTACTCCACCGTCAAGGGCGCCTTCTTCCACTCCGGCGTCCTCTTCCGCAAGAAGGCCCGCCCCGCCCCGCCCTCCCCCCGCCCCGCCCTCGCCCCGCCCCGCCCTCGCCCCGCGCTGACGGGGGAGGGCAGAGCACGCGCAACGCGCTCATCGACCTCCAGTGGTACCTCGTCGTCATGGCACTGTGCGCCCCGCCCGCGCGCCCGGCCCCGCCCCGCCCGCCGTCCCGTGACGGCGGCCGGCGGCAGGCTGGGCATCGGGGGCGCCGCGGCGGCCCTCATCCAGATCCTCTACCGCCGCGCGGTCCGCCCCCGCCCCGCTCGGCGCCGCGCCTGCCGCGGGGGTCGAGGCGGCGGGGCGGCGGGGTGCAGCAAGGGAAGGAGGCGGGCCCGTTCGACCTGCGGGACACGTTCGTGACGTGCGCCGGCTTCACGACGATCGCGCTGCCGCCCTCCATCCAGCTCTGCTTCTCGCTGTGCAACGCCTTCGCGGCGTACCACATGAAGTCGATGGGCGTCAAGTGCCTCGACACGGACTGCATGCCCGTCGCCGGCAAGATCAACACCATCTGCCTCGACAAGACCGGCGTCATGACCTCCGAGAAGATCATGTTCCAGGCGCGCCCCGCCACCGCCCGCCGCGCCGCGCCGCGCCGCCCCGGGCGCCAGCGAGCGGACGGGGCGCAGGGGGTGCACCCGACCTCGGGGGCGCGCTTCCGGGAGGTGGCGACCTCGCTGCTGGGCTCCCAGTCCCTCGGCACCATCGAGCAGTGCCTCGCCATCTGCCACGGTCCGCCCGACCCGCCCCGCCCCGCCCCGCCCCGCCGCCAACGCCGGGGGCGGCCCCGCGCAGCGCTCAACGCCGGCGTGTCGGACCTGACGGCGCGGCCCATCGACATCGAGCCCTTCCGCGCCACCGGCTGGGCACGCGTTTGCTTTGCTCAGCAGGGCGCCCCGTCGCTCGCTGACGCCCGCCGCAGAAGCTGATCGAGCCGGACCGGAAGCGGGAGGACACGCGGATGGTAATCGTCGTCTGCAAGCCCCCGCCGCGCATCCCCACCGGCGCCGTCGGCAACATCGACCAGAACGAGGAGGTGCCCCGCCCCCGCCCCGCACCGCGCCTCCCTGGCCGGCGCTCACCGGCGCGGTGGCAGTGGGCGGTTCTGCGGCGCTTCGCGTTTGACGCGCGCACGCGCTGCTCCTCCGTCATCGCCCTGGGTGCGCCGGGCGGGGGCGCCGCGTGCGGCCTCGCGTGCAGCGCCGACGGGGGCGGGCAGGCGTGGAGAGCAACATGCTGCAGGCCTTCGTCAAGGGCGCCCCGGAGTCCATCCGGCTCCTGTGCCGGCCCCACACCGGCGCGCCCGCCCCCGCCCCGCCCCCCGCCCGGCCCCCGCCCCGCGGGCGCGCTGACTGGGAGCGGGGCGGGGCGCAGTGCCGCTCAACTTCGCGCAAGTGCTGCGCTCGCACGAGGAGCAGGGCTTCGTCGTCCTCGCCTGCGGCGTCAAGGTCCTCCCCTCCTGCAACCCCACCGAGGCGAGCCGCGCCCCCGCCCCCGCCCCCGCCCCCCCGGCGCCGGGGCGCGCGTCGAGCGGCGGGGACGGGCAGGTGAACATGATCAAGCGGTCGGCGGTGGAGAGCTCGCTGGACTTCGCCGGCTTCCTGCTGCTGCGCAACAGCGTCCGCCCCGAGACGACCCGCTTCATGGACCTCTCCAAGGAGGCCCGCCTCAAGACCGCCATGATCACCGGCGACTCCCTCCTCACCGCCGTCGCCGTCGCCAAGAAGTGCACCATGATCTCCCGCGACCCCCGCGTCTTCGTCGCCGACGCCGTCGCCAAGCACAACCCCGCCGGCCCCGAGGCGAGCTCGCCGCGCGGCAAGGGCGGGGCCGGCATGGGCTCGACGGGGGCGCGGCGGCGGCGGGCGTCGGTGGTCTCGGTGGAGTCGGCGGTGGTGAAGCACGACTCGATGGAGCTCGTCTTCTTCGACGCGAACAACGACACGCGCCAGTTCACCTTCCCCGAGCTCATCGAGAGCATCGACAAGGACCCCGACTCCTCCTGCCTCGCCGTCACCGGCGCCTGCGTCCGCTACCTCGCCGACGGCGACGAGGTGGACAACGACATGCTCGTCGAGCTCGCGAAGCGGGCGCGCCTCTACACGCGCGTCTCCCCCGACGACAAGGTCGCCGTCATCGAGGTCCTCCTCGACCGCCTCGAGCTCTGGTGCGCCATGGTCGGCGACGGCCTCAACGACTGCGGGTCCGCCCTGCCCCGCCCCCCCCGCCCCGCCCCCGCCCCGCCCTCGCCTCCATCGGCCGCCTGACCGCCCTGGCGCGCAGGGCGCTGCGGGCGGCGCCGATGGGGCTGGCGATCGGGGCGCAGCTGACGGCGCACACGTCGGAGGCGCGGGCGGTGGCGCCGCTGGAGACGAAGACGGGGGACATCTCGGCGATGCTGCAGGTGCTGCGGCAGGGCCAGTGCACGCTCGTCACCGCCACCTCCATCTTCCGCTTCATCGCAATCTACTCGGCCCTCCAGCTGGCGTACACCCTCCGCCTCTTCTACATCGGCTCGGACTACATGACGGGGATGATGCTCTACCAGGACCTCGCCATCATGCTCCCCCTCGCCGTCCTCATGTGCTTCAACCGCGCGCGCACCTCGGGCATCGCCCCCACGCGCCCCCGCGTCACCATCGTCCACCTCGTCGTCAGCGTCCTCCTCGAGATGATCATCTTCCTCATCGTCCTCGTCAGCGTCGAGTGGTACCTCCGCTCCCGCGACTGGTACTGCGAGCTCTCCTGCGACCCGACCGCCATCTGCCCGAGCGGCGCCAAGGCCTTCGTGAAGACGAACTGCGGGACGGAGGCGTCGAAGGCGTCGCTGGGGGAGTCGTACGACCAGTCGGTGACGTGGTCGATGGGGAGCATCCAGATGATGGCGGCGTCGCTCTCGGTCAACTTCCACGGGACGGACAGCAACTTCCGGCGCCCCATCCTCCACAACGTCTTCTTTGTCCTCTACTGGACCCTCCTCTTCGTCATCACCACCTGGATCCACGTCGCCCCGCCCCGCGAGGCCATCGACCTCTTCGGCATCACCAAGGCCCCCACCGGTCCGCCCCGCGCACCCCGCCCGCCCCGCCCCGCTCACGCTCCCCGACGCGCCCCGCAGACTTCCTGATCGTGACGTACGTGATCGCGTGCGGGACGCTGCCGGTGACGATCATCCTGGAGAAGTTCGTCTCGCCGCGCGTCTCCGACGTCATCCTCCGCTGGTTCCACCGCATCCGCGAGAGCTTCCGCGCCAAGCGCGTCGCCCGCGACCAGCGCCGCCGCGAGGAGCGCATGCGCAAGCAGGCCCTCGCCCAGGCCCGCGCCGCCGACCTCCTCCCCAAGAAGCGCGTCGGCTTCCTCTCCAAGCGCAAGGCCCGCCGCCAGGAGAAGCAGGAGCACATCCGGGCGATGCGGGCCGCCGCGGAGGAGCACCGCAGGCTCCGGCAGGAGCGCGCGGAGCAGCGGCGGCGCTCGCAGATCGCCCAGCTCGAGGGGCGCGACGCCGACCCCGAGGCCGCCTACGAGGCCGACTCCCCCGCCGACGACTACGACTCCCCCCGCGCCGCCGCCGGCGACCGCGGCGTCGTCAACGTGCGCCTGTAATTCTAGTCTCCTCTTTGCATTTCGTTCAGAGCAGTTCGTAGACGTAGGGCAGTTCCGCAGCCTAGCTTTAGGAGCGCCAGGTCTATTTAACTTTGTATGTCGTATTCATCATGATCCGATGATCCAGTTCTCTATTATGCAGCCCTGCTGCAGCGTGCGGCCTATAGCTAGGAACTTCGGTAAGGCCGGGCCTTGAAGCTTGCATGCGCAATTGCAATTGAACTTCGGAAGCGCGAGATCCGATGATCCAGATCAATTGTTGCGCGGGTCCGTTCGGATCGGAGAGCGCATGCCCTCTGACGCAGTGGGATCTCGGCAATTGCAAGCGGCGCGTCGAGCTAAGGGCGCCGGCGCTGCGGGCGCGAGAACATGTTAGGGTGGAGGGGGGTCGAGTCTGGGGGGCTACAGTCTGTCATGCAGGCGTCATCGCTGGCGCTGCGGAGGCCTGTCTCCGGCGCGGCGAGATGGACCTGCCTATCTGCGCTGCGGTCCGAGCTGGCGCGAGCCGCTCCGGCGCGGTCGCTAACCTCGGGTGACCAGCTCCCACGGCCCGAGCGCCCTCCCGGCACGCAAACGCGAGCTAACCATGCGCATCCTGTGTGCAGCGCGCGCGGTGGCTCAGTTGCCGGCTTCGCGGTCGGCCCCACCGGCCGCCTCGCTCTTGATCAAGCGATCAAAGAGCATCAGCGCGACGGCAGCGCGGCGCTTGCAATCAAGCTCGGGGGGAGATCAGGGGGGCATGCAGGATGCCGCCGAAGCAAGCCCGGCCGCGTTCGGGATCGTCGAGCGGCACTTGCAGCGGCAGCTGGACGCGACCCTGAACGCAGCTAAGGAGCGGTTGGAGCTGTTTGCGGAGCAGGAGATCGAAGCTCTCAGGAAGATCGTCGGGCCCGTCCCCCCCGACCGGGACCTCGCGCGTACGCGGCTGCCGCTTTGCCGCCTCTCGCGGCCGGGATCCGACGCGGGGCGCAGAGCACGCGACCGTGCACCAGCTGGAGTACGAGAAGGAGGAGCTGCTGATGTGGGACCGGGCGAGCGACCGCTTCCGCATCCTGGACAACCAGATCGAATTCGAGAAGCAGGCGATCGAGCAGGCGCGCCAGAAGTACCTCGAGGTGCGCGGCGCGGCGCGGGGCGCGCGGGCCGCGAGGGGCGGGGCGCTGGGCTGGCGAGCGCGGCGCGAGGCGGGGCGGGGCGGGGGCAGATCTTCGAGAAGAGCGCGAAGGGGTCGCGGGGGGTGGAGTTCGGGACGACGCAGCGGCTGCTGGAGCAGTACCGCGAGGCGCTGCACGAGGCCCTCGCCCGCGCCGTCGACGACTACATCCGCGACGTCCGCCCGCCCCGCCCCGCCCCGCCCCGCCCCGTCCCGCCGCTGACGCCGGGGAAGGTGGAGGAGGGGCGGCGGGTGGCGAAGAAGAACGAGCCGCTGTACGAGCTGGCGTTCCTGCCGCCGGAGCAGCTCGCGGGGACGGCGGTGAACACCCTCTTCAACCTCTTCCTTCGCCCGCCCCTCCGCAAGGAGCGTGAGGAGGGGGAGGAGTCGCTCCTCGTCCGCCGCGGGCCCCCCGCCGAGCCCGCCGAGCTCGCCGAGGTTTCGCCGGCAGCGGACCCGCCCGCCGAACAGCCGGCCGGCGAGGCGGCGGCCGTCGCGGAGCCCGCTCCCGCGCCCCCGGCGGCGGTGGCGGCGGCGGAGGGCGTGTGGGACGTGGAGCGCGAGGTGCGGTGACCGAGGCGAGGGCGGGGGCGCGGGGCGCCGGGGGGCGGGCGCAAGGCGCTGAGGGCGGGGCGGGGCAGGTGATGGGGGAGTGGGGCGAGGCGGAGGTGCAGCCGGAGCGGCGGGTCAAGTACTCGGAGGCCTGCGCCGCCCTCGGCTGGGCCGTCTACGACGCCGTCCGCGTGCGCCGCCCCGGGGCGCGGGGCTCGGGGCGGGGCGGCGCTGAGAGGGCGCGGGGGCGGCAGCACCCGTCGAACAAGGAGTACCGGCGGAGGATGTACGAGCGGGTGCACGCGGGGGAGGGCCCCGAGGAGGAGGGCCCCGAGGCCGGCGAGGAGAAGCGCAAGGGCAAGTCCCCCGACGAGCGCAAGGAGGAGCGGGTGCGGCCCCAGCTCCCCGTCCCCCCGCTTCCCCGCCGGCTCAGCGGGCGGCGGCCAGGACGCGATCCGGCGGTTCGAGAAGTACAAGCGGAGCGCGCGGTACCAGGCGGAGAAGAGCAAGGCGCTGCGGGACATCCCGGACCTGCCCGGCTTCCTCGCCGGCGCCAGCGACGACCAGCGCGTCACCGGCGTCAAGGTCCCCGCCCCGCCCCCCTCCGCCCCGCCCCCCAAGAGGCGAGCGCGCGGGGCGCCGGGGGCAGATCGGCGGCGTCATCATCGACCTCTTCGTGAAGAACGTCAAGGCAGGCCGCGCTCCCCCCCCCCCCCCCCCCCCCCCGCCCGCGCCCGAGCCGGCGCGCCTCGGTGCGAGCGGGGCCGGGGTCAGATCCTGGACGGGGACTCGCTGGTGCCGGCGGTGCAGCACTTCCTCGTCTCGAACCGGGCGACGCGGAAGGTGACGGGCTTCCTCGGCTGCCACCCGCGCGTCATCGAGGAGATCTCCAACGCGCACGGCTCCAAGGCCGCCTACTTCCCCCGCTTCCTCCCGATGATCGTGCCCCCCATGAAGTGGTCCTCGATGTGGACGGGGGGCTACCTCACCATCCGCACCAACATCATGCGCACCGTCGAGGGCGCCTCCAAGTCGCGCCAGATCGAGGCCTTCGCCCGCCGCGATGCCCGCCCGCTCTACGAGGGCCTCAACGTCCTCTCCTCGGTGCCCTGGAAGATCAACAAGCGCCTCCTCGAGGCGATCAAGGCCGTCCGCGACGAGGGCGGCGACTTCGCCGAGCTCCCGCCCTCCCGCCCCGACCCCTTCCCCGAGCCCCCGCGCCCGCCCCCGGAGGCCACCTGGGAGGAGAAGGAGAAGTGGCGGCAGGGGCGGCGGCGGGCGCGGCAGCGGAACTGGGACGTGCGGGGCCTGCAGCGGGACCTCGAGTACAAGCTCGCGCAGGCCGAGTCCATGAAGCCCTACGTCTTCTACTTCCCCCACAACATCGACTTCCGGGGGCGCGCCTACCCCATCCCCCCCCACCTCAACCACCTCGGCTCGGACACGTGCCGCGGGATGCTGCTCTTCGCGCGGGGCCGGCCGCTGGGGGAGAAGGGCCTGCGCTGGCTGATGATCCACCTCGCGAACCTCGCGGGGAAGGACAAGCTCCCCTTCGAGGAGCGCATCGCCTTCATCCGCGACTCCCTCCCCGACATCGTCCGCTCCGCCGACTACCCCCTCACCGGCTGGGCCCGCCGCGAGGACCGCTGGTGGGCCAAGGCCGACGCCCCCTGGCAGTGCCTCGCCTGCTGCATCGAGCTCGTCGCCGCGCTGCGCTCCCCGGACCCGAGGGCCTTCGTCTCGTGCCTGCCGGTGCACCAGGACGGGTCGTGCAACGGGCTGCAGCACTACGCGGCGCTGGGGCGGGACGAGCGGGGCGCCCAGCAGGTCGACCTCATCGACTCGGAGAAGCCCTCCGACGTCTACTCCGCCGTCGCCGCCGTCGTCCGCTCCGCCCCGCCCCGCGCGGCCCCGCCCGGACCGCAGCGCCCCCGCGGCCGACCGACGCCGCGCGCCCGCAGCTGAAGGAGCTCGTGAAGAAGGACGCGGCGATGGAGACGACGGACGGGCGCGAGGAGCGCATCAAGATCATCGCCCAGCGCGTCTATGTCCGCCCCGCCCCGCACCCGCCCCGCCCCCGCCGCCGCCCCGCCCCGCGCGCGCCCGACGGGGCGGGGGCAGCCGGAGATCGACCGGAAGCTGGTGAAGCAGACGGTGATGACGAGCGTGTACGGGGTGACGTTCATCGGGGCGCGCAAGCAGATTCAGAACCGGCTGGAGGAGCGGGCGGGGTTCTCGGAGGAGACGGCGCTCTTCGCGGCGACGTACCTCGCCCGCAAGACCCTCGAGGCGATCGGGGACATCTTCCAGTCCGCCAAGGACATCATGCGCTACCTCGGCCAGTGGGCCAAGGCCATCGCCAAGCAGGACAAGTTCGTCACGTGGCCCACCCCCATGGCCTTCATCGCCACGCAGCCCTACACCAAGCCCGGCCGCGCCGAGATCGTCCGCACCCCGCTCCAGTCCGTCAACCTCACCCGTCCGCCCCCGCCCCTCAGGCCCAGCTCGCCCGCGCCGTCTCTCCCCGCCTAACTGATGGCCGGCGCGCGCGCAGGGGAGCAGAGCGAGTCGCCGAACGTGCGCGGGGCCCCGCCTCCCCACTGGCCCCGCGCCCGCCCCCGGCGCGACCTCCGCGCCGTCGCAGGTGATGAAGCAGAAGTCGGCGTTCCCGCCGAACTACGTGCACTCGCTGGACTCGGCGCATATGCTCTTCACGGCGCAGGCGTGCCGGGAGCTGCACCCCGAGATGACCTTCGTCGCCGTCCACGACTCGTACTGGACGCACGCCTGCGACGTGGACGCCATGAACCGCGTCCTCCGCCAGGAGTTCGTCAAGGCGCGCCCCCCCCCCCCCCCCCCCCCCCCCCCCCCCCCCCCGCCCGCGCCCCGCTCCCGCTCCCAGCCCCCTCCCCGACGCCGCCCCGCCCCGCCGCAGCTGCACGGGCCCGACAAGGACGGCAAGACCCTCCTCGACCGCCTCCAGGAGTACTTCGAGGCCCGCCCGCCCGCCGTCCGCCGGCGCGCGCGGCCGCTGAGGCGGGGCGCAGAACCAGTACTACCAGCTGAAGCGGGCGCGGGACATGGCGGACGCGGACGGGGGCCGGAGCGGCTCGTGGCGGAGGCAATTGCCGAGGTGGAGCGGGCCACGCGCGACCTCGAGGAGGCCACCCGCGCCCTGCAGGCCGCCCGCGCCGCCATGGGCCCCGAGGGCGACGGCGCCGCCGACCTCGCCGCGGAGGGGGCGGCGGCGGCGGAGGCGGCGCGGGGGAGCTGCGGGCGCTGGAGGCGGCGCGGGCGGCGGAGGGGGCGCCGCTGGTGGACGAGAGCACGCCGGACATGGCCGAGGCGCACGCCGAGCTCCTCCCGGGGCCCGGCGCCGAGGCCGCCCCCGAGGAGGAGGACGGGCCCGAGGCGGCCCCGCAGCACCCGCACCAGCAGCCGCAGGCGCCGCCCTCCGAGGCGGGGGACGGGGAGCGGGCGCGGGACGCGTCGGCGGCGATCGGGCGGGCGGCGACGGCGCTGGCGAACGCGAGCCGCGGGGCGGCGAAGAAGGTGCCGCGGGAGCTGAAGCCGCTCGTGGAGGCGGAGACGCGGGCAAAGCGGGCGCTGCTGGCGGCGCGGGGGGCGCTGGCGGAGAAGCGGCGGAAGCTGGAGGCGCTGCCGCCGGCGGGGGTCGTGCAGCGGGGCACCCTCGACCTCCAGCGCGTCCTCCACTCCAAGTACTTCTTCGACTAGCCCCCGCGCACTCGCACCCTTCACACACGTCGCACCCCCCCTCTTCTCCCCCTCTTCCTTCTTCCTTTCTCCGTAGGCAGGCGGGCAGGCAGGTGGGCAGGTAGGTCGCGTAGCTAGCTTTCCCGCAGGATTTAATTGCAGAGTACGATCCAGACCAAACTGATCCAGCATCGATATATCGAGGCTCCGATTTGCATTTACAGGTCGAAGGAAGGGACACTTCGAATCGGAGGCCGCGGCCCGGTGGCGCCAACAGAAGACGGGGATGCCTTGTGCAGGAGCCCCGGCCCGACGCAAGCGCCGAGGAGCGCCGGCGGCGCGCGGCTCACGAGTCGGAATCGAAGCGGTCGCGGGCGCCCCGGGCGGCCTCCTTCGCCCTCCCCGCCACCTGCCGACCGGCAGGCGGCCACGTCAGCGGCGCGGCGAGCGTGCCGCGGGGGCGGGCCGGCGCGCCTCGCCGGCCTTCTCCTTCCCCGCCTCGATCGCCTCCCCCGCCTCCTCCTCCGCCTGCGCAGCCGCCGCGTGCGTGAGGCGCCCGAGGCGCCAGCGGGGCGCGCCGGGGCGCACCTCTTCAAAGCGTTCATCCGCGCCCTCGTTCATGTCCTTAGCGGCGCGCTTCGCCCAGCCCGCAGCCTGCCGCCACGATCGCAGGGGCACGACGGGGCGACGCGTGCGGCCCACCGACTCGTAGGTCTCGCCAGCCGTCTCCTTTGCGCGGCCGGCCGCCTCGCCGGCACGCTCCCGCACATCGCCTGCCTTGTGCTTCGCCCAGTCCGCCGTCTGCGGGACCGATCAGCGCCTGGCGACCGGCATGCGCGCCGGCGCAGCGCACCGACTCGTAGGTCTCGCCAGCCGTCTCCTTTGCGCGGCCGGCCGCCTCGCCGGCGCGCTCCCGCACATCGCCTGCCTTGTGCTTCGCCCAGTCCGCCGTCTGCGGGGCCGATCAGCGCCTGGCGGCCTGCGTGCGCGGTGGCGTGGCGCACCGACTCGTAGGTCTCCTTTGCGCGGCCGGCCGCCTCGCCGGCGCGCTCCCGCACATCGCCTGCCTTGTGCTTCGCCCAGTCCGCCGTCTGCGGGACCGATCAGCGCCTGGCGACCGGCATGCGCGCCGGCGCGGCGCACCGACCCGTAGGTCTCGCCAGCCGTCTCCTTTGCGCGGCCGGCCGCCTCGCCGGCGCGCTCCCGCACATCGCCTGCCTTGTGCTTCGCCCAGTCCGCCGTCTGCGGGACCGATCAGCGCCTGGCGACCGGCATGCGCGCCGGCGCGGCGCACCGACTCGTAGGTCTCGCCAGCCGTCTCCTTTGCGCGGCCGGCCGCCTCGCCGGCACGCTCCCGCACATCGCCTGCCTTGTGCTTCGCCCAGTCCGCCGTCTGCGGGACCGATCAGAGCCTGGCGACCGGCATGCGCGCCGGCGCGGCGCACCGACCCGTAGGTCTCGCCAGCCGTCTCCTTTGCGCGGCCGGCCGCCTCGCCGGCGCGCTCCCGCACATCGCCTGCCTTGTGCTTCGCCCAGTCCGCCGTCTGCGGGACCGATCAGCGCCTGGCGACCGGCATGCGCGCCGGCGCGGCGCACCGACTCGTAGGTCTCGCCAGCCGTCTCCTTTGCGCGGCCGGCCGCCTCGCCGGCGCGCTCCCGCACATCGCCTGCCTTGTGCTTCGCCCAGTCCGCCGTCTGCGGGGCCGATCAGCGCCTGGCGGCCTGCGTGCGCGGTGGCGTGGCGCACCGACTCGTAGGTCTCCTTTGCGCGGCCGGCCGCCTCGCCGGCGCGCTCCCGCACATCGCCTGCCTTGTGCTTCGCCCAGTCCGCCGTCTGCGGGACCGATCAGCGCCTGGCGACCGGCATGCGCGCCGGCGCGGCGCACCGACCCGTAGGTCTCGCCAGCCGTCTCCTTTGCGCGGCCGGCCGCCTCGCCGGCGCGCTCCCGCACATCGCCTGCCTTGTGCTTCGCCCAGTCCGCCGTCTGCGGGACCGATCAGCGCCTGGCGACCGGCATGCGCGCCGGCGCGGCGCACCGACTCGTAGGTCTCGCCAGCCGTCTCCTTTGCGCGGCCGGCCGCCTCCCCGGCACGCTCCCGCACATCGCCTGCCTTGTGCTTCGCCCAGTCCGCCGTCTGCGGGACCGATCAGAGCCTGGCGACCGGCATGCGCGCCGGCGCGGCGCACCGACCCGTAGGTCTCGCCAGCCGTCTCCTTTGCGCGGCCGGCCGCCTCGCCGGCGCGCTCCCGCACATCGCCTGCCTTGTGCTTCGCCCAGTCCGCCGTCTGCGGGACCGATCAGCGCCTGGCGACCGGCATGCGCGCCGGCGCGGCGCACCGACTCATAGGTCTCGCCAGCCGTCTCCTTTGCGCGGCCGGCCGCCTCGCCGGCACGCTCCCGCACATCGCCTGCCTTGTGCTTCGCCCAGTCCGCCGTCTGCGGGGCCGATCAGCGCCTGGCGGCCTGCGTGCGCGGTGGCGTGGCGCACCGACTCGTAGGTCTCCTTTGCGCGGCCGGCCGCCTCGCCGGCGCGCTCCCGCACATCGCCTGCCTTGTGCTTCGCCCAGTCCGCCGTCTGCGGGACCGATCAGCGCCTGGCGACCGGCATGCGCGCCGGCGCGGCGCACCGACCCGTAGGTCTCGCCAGCCGTCTCCTTTGCGCGGCCGGCCGCCTCGCCGGCGCGCTCCCGCACATCGCCTGCCTTGTGCTTCGCCCAGTCCGCCGTCTGCGGGACCGATCAGCGCCTGGCGACCGGCATGCGCGCCGGCGCGGCGCACCGACTCGTAGGTCTCGCCAGCCGTCTCCTTTGCGCGGCCGGCCGCCTCGCCGGCGCGCTCCCGCACATCGCCTGCCTTGTGCTTCGCCCAGTCCGCCATCTGCGGGGCCGATCAGCGCCTGGCGGCCTGCGTGCGCGGTGGCGTGGCGCACCGACTCGTAGGTCTCCTTTGCGCGGCCGGCCGCCTCGCCGGCGCGCTCCCGCACATCGCCTGCCTTGTGCTTCGCCCAGTCCGCCGTCTGCGGGACCGATCAGAGCCTGGCGACCGGCATGCGCGCCGGCGCAGCGCACCGACTCGTAGGTCTCGCCAGCCGTCTCCTTTGCGCGGCCGGCCGCCTCGCCGGCACGCTCCCGCGCATCGCCTGCCTTGTGCTTCGCCCAGTCCGCCGTCTGCGGGACCGATCAGAGCCTGGCGACCGGCATGCGCGCCGGCGCGGCGCACCGACTCGTAGGTCTCGCCAGCCGTCTCCTTTGCGCGGCCGGCCGCCTCGCCGGCGCGCTCCCGCACATCGCCTGCCTTGTGCTTCGCCCAGTCCGCCGTCTGCGGGGCCGATCAGCGCCTGGCGGCCTGCGTGCGCGGTGGCGTGGCGCACCGACTCGTAGGTCTCCTTTGCGCGGCCGGCCGCCTCGCCGGCGCGCTCCCGCACATTGCTGGCCTTCTGCTTCGCCCAGTCCGCCGCCTGTGCGATGTGAGTTGCCAACGTTATTGCAATTAAAATCGCCAACCCACATCGTGGGCCTTCTCAGCCGCCCAGTCGCGCGCGCTTGCCGCCTCCTTCGCGGTCTGTGCCGCCTGCCCGGTGCCTCGGAATGCGCTCTCCAACCTGGGACCGGAGAGACGTGACGCACGTGCGAGACTTTCTCAACGGTGGCATTCTTCGCCCCGGCCAACGTGTCCTGGGCCGCGTGCCCTGCCTGCGGGCGCGGTCATCCATTTGTCATCGACTTTTCTGCGCCGCCCGGGAACAAACCTCAGCCGCCTTCTGCATAACGTACTCTTTCGCCTTGGGAATGGTGTGCATGCCGGCATCCACGCGCTGCAAACACCCGTAAGCGGCCAGGTGGCGGGAGCGCGCCCTGTTTTCAAGGAAAATTGCGCACGGAGGCGACGAACTCGCGAGCCGCTTCCTCCGTGGCGTGCACCTTTTCGCTAAGCTGCGGTGAATATGAGCGCCGCGCGCCGCGGCGTGCGGAGACCGAGACGCGTACAGACCTGCTCGGCAGCCGCTTTCGCGGAAACTCCGATCCCGCGGCGAACGTCCTCTGCCTGCTCCTTTGCCTGCTCAATCACGCCCCGGTCCTTCGGGTCCTTCTCCAGCGAGGAGAGCGCGCGTGCGCCGCCCGCGGCCGCGGCCGCAGCTGGAGGAACGAGGAACATCGGGGCGCCTGTGCATAGGATTAGTGGGAGAGCGAAGGCGCAGCGTGTACTACAAACGCAATGAAAGAGGAAGAAGATGCAGCTGTCGAGCAAAAACGAGCGCAGGTGTTCTAGACGCAAGGGCCGTGCACCAGGCAGGCAGAACGCGTTGGGCCGCAGCATTGCGACAGCACCCAGGCGGCGCGCTGCGGCGCCGCGGCGCGCGGCGAGGGAGGCCGCGAGCATTTTTTCAGAATCACGACGTGTATCCCCCTGGCGTGAATTCCCCCCTCGCCAGCGCCAGCGTTCGTCGCCAGCGAAAAAGGATGTTCGTCGCCAGCGTTCCCTCAACCGCCGCCGGACAGCGGGCGCCCGTCCACGCCAATATTCGCGCCCGCCCGGCCGCTCCGGAGCTCCGCTCGTCGAAGTTCTTCGGCTCGGGCCCCGTTGCCGCGACCAAGCCGGCCCAGCGGCGCGCGGACCAGTCGAATGTCGTCTTCTGCGCCGCTGTTCCCGCGTCGGGTGCGCCTTTCGCAGCCGCGCGCACCGTGCTTGAACGCGCGGGCGCAGAGATTGGCACCGTGTTCGTCGCTGGCGCCACCGGCGAGACTGGCCGCCTGATCGTCAAGGTTCGCAGTCCGCCCCCGCAGCACCGCCGCGGCGAAACTGCTGCGCCTGCACGTGCAATGATTCCCCGCACTCGCTAGCTGCCGCCAGGCGGCGCCAGCTCCGCCCAGCGCGCTCTAGAGGCAGTGCAACTCCCAACTGTTTTTAGATTGCCTAGATGGACATCTAGTCCTGGAGGCCACCCGCCAGCTTTAGCCAGCCGGCCGCTGGCGCGCGAGACGCAGCCCGGGGTGCTGGCCGGCCGCGCGCGGACTCACTCGCGCGCGCCTGTGCAGGAGCTGCTGGAGCGGGGCGTGAAGGTGCGGGCCGGCGTGAGGAACCCGGAGGAGGCCAAGGGGGTGCGCTCCTGGGTTCCTCACGCCCGCCTCGGCCAAGGGGGTCCGGAGCTCGCGAGCTGATCGCTGCGCTTCTCGAAAGGTCGTCCCCGAGGGGGCCGAGGTCCTCCGCGCGGTGCGCCGGCGCCCGCCCCGGGGCCTCCCCAGAGCTCGCCGGCCCTGCGGCTGCGGGGGAAGCGGGGCTTGAGGCGGGGGCGGGGCAGGACGTCAAGGACGCGAAGATGCTGCCGGGCTGCATCGGCGACGCCAAGGTCGTCGTCTGCGCCTCCGGCGTCAACTACCGCAAGGGCGAGACCAAGAACCCCCTCGGGCCCTTCTCCGTCCGCCCCGCGCCCCGCGCCGACCGCCCCTGTGGCCCGGCGTGACGCGGCGGCAGGTGGACTACGTCGGCACCAAGAACCTCGTCGAGGCCGCCAAGGCCGCCGGCGTCAAGCACTTCGTGCGCGCCGAGCCCGTCCTCCGGACCCCCCAGGCGCCCCGGGCGAGGCGGGCGGGCAGGTGCTGGTGACGTCGCTGTGCGTGTCGAAGCTGCTGCACCCGCTGAACCTCTTCTACCTCATCCTTTTCTGGAAGAAGCAGGCCGAGGAGCACCTCCGGGTGAGCCCGCCCCGCCCCGCCCCGCGCCCCGCGCCGCTGAGGCGGGGGCCGCGGCGGGGCAGGGGAGCGGGGTGACGTACACGATCGTGCGGCCGGGCGGGCTCTCGAACGACCCGGTGGAGGGGGAGGTCGTCGCCAGCGGCGCCGACACCCTCTTCAAGGGCCGCATCAACCGCGGCCGCGTCGCCAAGGCCCGCCACCCCGCCCACGCCCAGCCTCCCGCCCCCGCCCGCCCGCCCTGACGCTCGCGGGCCGGGGGGCGCAGGTGGCGGCGGACGCCGTCTTCGAGACGGAGAGCTACAACAAGGCGCGGCGCAGGCCGTCCCCGCTGCGCGCCCGGCCAGTGGGCAGGGGCGCTGACGGGGATGGGCGGGGCGGGGCGGCAGGTGGTGGAGATCGTGCAGGAGGCGGGGGCCCCCGCCAAGAGCCCCGCCGAGCTCTTCGCCGCCCTCTAGACGCCCACCCGCCATCCCCGCGCCCCGCCTCGCCCCCGCCCCGCCGGGCCGCGCCCACGCTCGAGCTCGAGCTCCGCCCTCCCCAGCCGCCCGTTTTCCAGTACTGGTTCCAGATGACATTTCCAGATGACACTCGCCCTCATTCTCCGGCTCGTTCCTGAAGAAGTACTTACTTATGAAGAACGTGGATATATGTTATATATATGGCCGGACTTCCAGTACCCCTGGGCGGTCAAAAAAGTTAGCAGGGTATACGTACTCGGGCTCAGTGACGGACTCGCTACATCGACGTCGCCGAGTCGGGGCGCGCGGTGGAATGGAGAAGCCGATCTACCTCGACTTCAATGGCTCGACGCCGCTGTCCCGCGAGGTCGTCGACGCCATGAAGAGCGTGCTGGACGTGCGTGCGGCGCACGACCGGCGCTGGCCCGGGCGTACGCCGCGGACGCGCGCGTCTGACGTCGACGCGGGCAGAGCGGGCTGGGAACCGGCAACCCGTCCTCGTCGCACTTCTACGGCGCCGAGTCGAAGAAGGCCATCGAGGCGGCTCGGAAGCAAGTGGCCGCCGCGCTGCATTGCGCAGAGGATGAGCTCATCTTCACGAGCGGCGGCACCGAGTGCGCCCGGCGCTGAGCGTGCGCGTGCTGGTGGGCCCGGCCCGGCCCGAGCGCCTGCGCGGCAGGTCGAACAACTACGCGATCAAGGGCTACTTCGCGGCGAATAAGGGGCGCGGCAACCACATCATCAGCTCGACCGTGGAGCACCCGGCGGTCACGCAGGTGTGCGACTTCCTGGCCGAAACCGGTGCCGGCGCCCCGCCCGTCCCCCGCCGCCACGCCGCCCCTCCCTGCGAGCCGCGGACCGACCCGCCGGCCGTGCGCGGGGCGCGCGTGCAGCCGGGGCGCGGGTCTCGTACTGCCCGGTGGACGGGACGGGGCGGCTGGACCTGGCGGCCCTCGAGGCGCTCATTACGCCAGCGACGATCCTCATCAGCGTCATGCACGCCAACAACGAGGCCCGCGCGCCGCCGCCGTTGCCGTCGGCCTCGCGCGCCCCGCCGCGCGCCGCCGCCGAGGGCGCCCCGCACAGGTGGGGACGCTGCAGCCGATCAGGGAGATCGTGGAGATCGCGAAGCGCGGCGGCCGCAACATCGCCGTTCACACGGACGCCTCGCAGAGCGTCGGCAAGGCGTGCCCTCCCCGCGCGCGCCGCCGCCCGCGCGGCGCGCGGCCCGGGGCGGGAGGTGACGGCGGGGCGCCAGGTGCCCGTGCGGGTCGACGAGCTCGGCGTGGACATGCTCACCGTCGCCGGCCGTGCGCGCCCCGCCCCCGCCGCCCCGCCCGCGCCTCTCCAGCGCCGGAGGGGGGCGGGGCGGGGCAGACAAGCTGTGCGCGCCGAAGGGGATCGGGGCGGTGTACACGGGGCGGGGGACGGCGGTGGAGCGGCAGATGCACGGCGGCGACCACGAGCTCAAGCGCCGCGCCGGTGCCCCCGCCCCGTGTACACCGCCCCTCTCCTTGCCCCGCCCTCCACCACGCGCCCCAGGCACCGAGAACGTGCTCTACGCTGTGGCCCTGGGGACGGCGGCGGCGGCGGCGGCGCGGGACCTCGAGAAGAACATGGCGCACTGCCGCCGCACCCGCGACCGCCTCCTCGCGCGCTTCAAGGAGGCCGGGTGCGCGCGCCCGGCCCCGGCTCCCCGCTCGCGCCCCGCCTGAGGGGGCGGCGGGCGGCAGGCTGGACATCCGGGTGAACGGGCACCCGGAGCACTGCCTGCCCAACACGCTGAGCGTCGGCTTCGGGCGGATCGAGGCCCCGACCCTCCTCTCCGAGCTCGCCGCCTCCGTCTCCGCCTCCGCCGGCGCCGCCTGCCACTCCGACCACAAGGACGCGCGCGCCCCCGCCGCCCCGCGCTCCCCGCCCCCTCTCGTTGCGCTCAGCGGGCGGCGGCAGATGTCGGGGGTTCTGAAGGCGATGAAAGTGCCGGCGGTGTACGGCATGGGCACCGTGCGCCGCGGCCCCCCGCCTGCGCGGGCGGCGCGGCGGGGGCGAGGGGGGCGGGGGGCGGCAGGTGCGGTTCAGCACGGGGGCGACGACGACGGAGGAGGAGGTCGACCGCGCCGCCGCCCTCGTCGTCGCCGCCGGCCCGCCCGCCCTCGCCCCCCGCCCCCACGCCCGCCCCGGCCCCCTGCCCCCTGACGCGTGGCGCGCAGTGAGGCGGCTGACGCCGGGGGAAGAGGCGGGGGCGGGGGACGGGGAGGGCGAGGGGGGGCCCGAGGGGCTCCCCGCCCTCGCCGACGTCCGCATGACGCGCTACACCAAGGGGCCCGCCCCGCCCCGCCCCGCCCCGCCCCGGGCCCCGCGTGGGGGGCGGAGCTGAGGGGGCGGCAGGATGGGGTGCGCGTGCAAGCTGAAGCCGCAGCTGCTGGAGGGCGTGCTGCGGGGCCTGCCGCGCGCCACGGACCCCCGCGTCCTCGTCTCCACCGAGACCTCCGACGACGCCGCCGTGTCCGCCCCCCGCCCGCCCCGCCCCTCCCACGCACCGAGGCGCCCCGGGGGCGCCCGCAGGTACAAGATCAGCGACGAGCTGGCCGCCGTGCACACCCTCGACTTCTTCACCCCCGTGTCCGCCCCGCCCCGCCCCGCCCCGTCGGCGGCCTCTGGGTGCGGGGCCGAGGTGCGGGCGGGGCGGCAGGTGCGACGACCCGTACGAGTTCGGGGCGGTGGCGGCGGCCAACGCGATCTCCGACGTCTACGCGATGGGCGCGACGTGCGCCGCCCCTTCGCCGGGGGCCGGGGCGTGCGGTGAGAGCGGCGCAGGCCGGCGACGGCCCTCTCCATCGTCGCCTTCCCCTCGCTGCGCCTCCCCATCACCGCCCTCCAGCGCATCCTCCAGGCCGGCCCCCGCCCCGGCGGCTCCGGGCGCCCTCCCGCGGGGTCGAGGCGGGGCGCAGGGGGCGGCGGACAAGTGCGCGGAGGCCGGCGTCTCCATCGTCGGCGGCCACTCCATCGACGACCCCGAGCCCAAGGCCCGCCCCCCCCCCCCCCCCCACCCACCCCCACCCCCCCCCCCCCCCCCCCCCCCCAAACCCCTCACCTCTCCCTCCGCCCCTCGCCCCCGCCCGCCTCGGCCCGCCCTGGCCCCGCTCACCCCTCGCGCAGTTCGGGCTCTCGGTGACGGGGTACGGGCACCCCGAGCGGATCCTGCGGAACAGCAGCGCGCGGGCGGGGGACGTCGTTGTCCTTACGAAGCCCATCGGCGCGCCCCGGCAGCTGCCCCCGCAGCGCACGCCTCGCCCGCCCCTCACGGTCACCGCGGCAGGGACGGGCGTGCTGACGACGGCCACGAAGCGCGGGGTCGCGTCGGCGGAGGAGGCGGCCGCCTGCGTGCGCAGCATGGCCGAGCTCAACCGCGCCGCCGCCGAGGCGCCCTCCCCCCCGGCCTCTTCCGCCGGGCGCCGCTGAGCGTGGGCGGGGCGGCAGGCGATGGCGGCGGTGGGGCCGGCGGTGCACGCGGCGACGGACGTGACGGGCTTCGGCCTCGTCGGCCACCTCCACGAGATGACCGCCGGCTCGGGCCCGCTCCACGCCCCGCCCCGGCCCTTGCCCCCGCTCAGCCAGCGCCTCGCAGGCTGGACGCCGAGCTCGACTCGGCGGCCGTGCCCTCCTCCCCGGCGCCTTCGCCCACGCCGCCGCCGGCATCGTCCCCGGCGGTGCCGCCCCGCGCCGCCCCTCGGGGCGGCGGGGGCGGCTGAGGGGCGCGGGGGCGGGGCCAGGGACGGTGAGCAACATGGAGTACGCGGGGCGGTGGGTGCGGTGGGGCGACGGGGTTGGGGAGACGACGCGGGCCCTCCTCTGCGACGCGCAGACCTCCGGCGGCCTCCTCCTCGCCGTCGCCCCGTCCGCCCTCCCCCCGCCCCCGCCCCGCCCCGCCCCCGACTCCACCCGCCCCGCCGCGCGCAGGAGTCGGCCGAGGCGCTGCTGGCGGCGCTGCGGGAGCGGAAGACGCTGGCGGCGGCCGCCGTCGCCCGCCTCACCGCCCCGGGGCCTGGCATCATCACCGTCCGGTAGTCCTCTAGACTGGAAGCTGCCTGGGCCCGTTTCCTAATTTTAATTATAACCGACTCGGCGACGGTGATGGCGCCCGCGCGGGGCCCCTGGGCGCCGGCGCCAGCGAGGAAGGGCCGCGTTAGCGAGCGGCATTTGATATAAAAGGGCCACTGACTTGCCGCGCGCGTCAGTTGGGTCCGGGGAAGGGCATTTAACCTCGGCGAATCCAAGATCTAGATGCGCGCATGCAGAGGGCAGCTGCAGGGACTTAAACTAGCGCTTAATTAAGCTTAAGAAGGCGCGCGCACGGTGGCCGGGCGAGCCGCTGGGCCGGCTCCGGCTGAGGCTGGCCATGCCAGGCGAGCTCAGCGGCTGCAGCTGTCCTCGCGATCGAGGCGAGCTGTCCTCTTAGAGGTAGGCCTCATGATCGGGGCCTAGCGAGCTAGCTCTAGCTATGTAAGGCGCGGGCCTTGAGAAGGGGGAGGGAACCTTGTCTGGCCATGGACGTGCTCCAGCTCCTGCAGCTGCCAGGCTGCGCATGCCCCGTGGCCGTCGCGCGCGGAGGCGTGGCGGGTGCACGAGTGCGCATGTGCTGCGGGTGCACGTGCGTCACGGCGTGGCTACATAGCTAGGGGCTGGCCGGCGCCTCGGCCTCCGCGCGATCTGGGCGCGGGCACGGGGACGCTGCTCAAGCTCACGTTCCGCTCAAAAAGCGGCGCAGCGGGCCAGCTCATGATCAGCGGCGCCGGCTGCATGCGCAGCAGGCATGCGCATCGCGCGCGCGCGGGGCTCTGCGTCGCGCAGCACGCGCGCCGCGCTGGCATCGGCTTGTTGGAAGTGGCATAGCCCGCCAAGTGCGGCCGGCTTGCGGCCGGCTTGTGCAATTGCGTCGGGGCGCGGTTGGCGCGGGTGAAGCGTGCGCGGCTGGCGCGGCTAGCCGCTGAGCCACAGCAAGCTGCCGCGCGGGCGAGAGGCGTAACCATTGTTGAGCCGAGCCGAGCTGCGGCGCCCGGGGGAGAAAGCGGCCGGGGGGTACTTTAAGAGGTTTTCTCAGGGTAAGTTCGCACTCTCCAATGTGATTGGCTAGCGCGCGCGGCGTCCTCCCACGCGACCGCGTTCGCGCCTGGCCTCGCTCTCGCAGTACGGAATGTCGAACATGATGCGCGCAACGACCTCGAACTGGTCTGGCCCGTATATCTGCTCCCTGTGCGTCGCTGGACCCATTTTTGTCCCGGGTGTTGGTGCCTGTTCCTGGATCACCCTTTGGTCGGACGGGACCGGGAGACATGGTTTCGGGGTCCCCTGGGGATGCGCTTTCAGGGTGTACCGCGCGGCCCCGGTTTTGCGGAGGTCGGGGAAATGGGATTTGGGGTAGGGTTGGACCCAAGGGACAGGGACAGGGGAAGTGTTTTACCCTTCCCCAATCATAATTACATGCAGGCAGCCGCTCGAACTGTCCGATCATCTGATCCGTCGCGGGGCTAGCGCTACAGGAACTGATGCAAGGCGGGTACATCAATTGAAGAAGGGGGCTACAGGCAAACAATGCGAGCCCGCGGCCGCCCGCGGCCGGTCGCGGCGTCGGTCGTGCTCGCGCTGCTCGCCGTTGCGATTCTGTGCGCGGGGCAGGAGCCGAGCGATTGGCGTACGTTACCCGCACCCTCGCCGAAGCCGCCGCCGCCGACTGCGCCGCGAACTGCCAGAGGTCCCGGAGTGCGAACCGCTCACAACGGACGTTCATGCCTTCTTCTACAGCTGGTATGGCAACCCGCAGGTGCGAGACACGCTCAGCGCCGACGGGTCGCCGGCGCGCGAGTCGCAGCTTTAAGCTGCGATTGCGATTTAGTCTATATTAGAAACGACTGCGATTACAAACGACTCGCGGGGGGCCCACGCCGCAAAAGCTTTTGCGGCGTGGGCCCGCCCTCCACCGTAGTCGCAGCTAGCTCCTGCGCATGCGTTGTCCGCAGCTAGCCTGCTCGTGTTACCGCTAACCGTGCACGAAATAGCTAACCGTGCGACGCGCACAGGTCGACGGCAAGTGGATTCATTGGTGCGGGCCAGCGCTTCGATCGCTTCAGCTGCTTTCGCGCCATCAAGCTTGCCGCTGACAGGGACCACGAGTTTCTGAGGGAAGAGAAGACACGCGGCCGGCACGACCCGGACAGGGGCGACCTCGGTGCGCCCCGCAACGTTAACGCCGAGCTCACGCTTGAGCGCGGCAGCGTGACGCTGATTCGGGGCCGGGCGCAGCGAGCCCGTACTACCCCGCCCTCGGCGCGTACTCGAGCGCGGACCCGGCGACGGTGCGCGCGCAGCTGAAGCAGGTGCGCGGAGGCGGGCGCGCTCGTCTCGCCGGCGCGCGATTCCGGCGGCTGCAGGTGAAGTGCGCGGGGATCGGCACCATCTCCTACTCCTGGTGGTGCGACAACGACCCCGCCCAGAGCCGCCCCGCGCGACTCGCGGCGCGAGGCGGTGCGGGCAGGGGCCGGGGCAAGGCGGACGGGCAGGGCGGGTTCACGGACCGGATGCTCAACATGACTCTGGCCGTGGCCCACGAGGAGGGCGTCCTCGTCAACATCCACGTACCCCCCGCCCCGTCTTCCCCCCCCCTCCGCCTCACGCTTCCCGGGGCAGCTGGAGCCGTACGAGGGGCGGAGCACGGGGACGATCCGGGAGGACCTGGGGTACATCGCGGCGAACTACGGCTGGAGCGCCGCGCTGCAGCGCGTCGAGGGCCGCCCTGTGCTCTACGTCTACGACAGCTACCACATCCCCTACGCCGACTGGCGCGAGGTCCTCCTCCCCGGGTGGCCGCCCCGCTCCGCCGCAGGCCCGGCGGCGCGGGGCTGATGCGGGGTGCGGGGGCAGGGGCGCGGGGAGCGTGCGGGGGACGGGGCTGGACGGCTTCTTCGTGGGGCTCGTCTGCGAGCCCGGGGACGACCGCGCCGTCCTCGAGGCCGGCTTCGACGCCGGCTACTCCTACTTCGCCACCGTCCGCCCCGCCCCGCCCCGGCCCGCACGCAGGCTCCCTGCCGCCTCACGGCCGGCGCCGGCGTGCGGCGCGCGCGCAGGAGGGCTTCACGTACGGCTCGACGGCGCGGCACTGGCCGCGCTTCGTGCGCGAGGCCGAGGAGCGCGGCCGCGCCTTCATCCCCTCCATCGGGCCCGGCTACGACGACCTCCAGGCCCGCCCGCCCCCGCCCCCGCCCCCGCCCGGGTGCGAGGGAGGGGGCGGGGGCAGATCCGGACGTGGAACGGGGTGAACCTGCGGGAGCGGGGCGCCAACGGCGAATACTACGAGGCGATGTTCGAGCAGGCGATGCAGGCCCGGCCCCGCTTCCTCACCAGTGCGCCCCGCCCGCGCCCGCGCCCCGCCCCTGCCGCCCCGCGCCGCTCGGTCGGTGAGCCGGGGCGGGGCGGCAGTCACGTCGTTCAACGAGCAGGGGGAGGGGACGGCGATCGAGGCGGCGGTGCCGCGGAAGGCCGCGGGGCGGGGGTACAAGGACTACGGGCCGCACGGGCCGGACTTTTACCTCCGCAAGACCCGCGCCCTCGTCGCCCGCTTCCTCGAGGCCCGCGCCAGCTGGTGCCGCGCCCCCCCTCCCCCCCCCTCCCCCCCCCCCCCCCCCACCCACCCACCCCACCCCCACCCCCTTCCCCCGCCCCGCCGGCTTCTGAGGGCCCACCCTGCGCAGGTACCCCGCCCTGTACGGTGCAGGCCCCGGGGGCGACGAGCTGTAGATATCGATCTGGCCTCGGCGAGCGCATGCATATGCGCAGGCCTAGGAGGGAAACGTGCAGGTGTATGGCCGGGGCGGGGGCCGCCCGCGGCCGCGCACCGCCGCGCGGCCGAGTCGCGATCGAGCACTGCCGCGCCGGCAAAGGCACGCCATGCATATGCGCATGCGCACTCCGCGTGACGTCGACGCGCGCCGGCCGCGGCCGCGCGCCGAAGATATGCAGCGAAGATATACGCGCCGGGCATGCAGCGAAGATATGCGTATCGGTCGGTGCGCTCTTGATGAGCTCACCGCGTGCGGAGGCCGCCGGGGATCCCATCGCTGCAGCGCTAGCGCTAGCGCGGATCCGGAGCCGACCCTCGCTGCCTGGGTAGAGGAACTTCCGGAACAACTTCCTGGGGCATTTCTTAGTTGCTTCCGGCAATCGATCGCCCGAATCAGAGACTTGTAGCCGACTAAGCCGGTGCGAGTCAGTGTCATGAGAGCGACAGCGGCGAACGAATAGCGCCGTCGGCAGCGTTCGCAAACCTCCGGCAGCGCGTCCATTCCGGCAGCATGCTGCTAGCGCTGTGAGCCGCCCGCCGTCGGCCGCGGACGTCGGCCGGACTGGATCGGACGAGTGTTTCGGGCCGCGGGAGTGCAGCGATCGATATCCGTCTCGCGCGCATGGCGAACGTCGGGGAGCGAGTGCTGATAATGGTGCAGTCTCCGACGCCGGTGCCTGCGCATGCGGCCGGGGGCGGCGGCGAGCTCGAGCTCGAGGGGCTGCGCGCCTGCGCCGGCGCCGATGGCGGCGCGCCTGCGCCGGTTCCCGAGAGGGGCGCAGCGGAGCTCGACCTGGGGCCGCTGGACGGCCTGCGGGCCCTCAGCGCCCTCCTGATCGCCGCAGGGCACCTCTTCTCTGGCTGGCTCTACACCGGCGGCGGCCTCGACGGGCCCCAGGCCGCCATGCGCGTGTACCCCCTTGACCTGAACCTCCCTGTATCCCTCTTCATCGTCCTCTCCGGCTTCACCCTGACCGCTGTGTACCCCAACGCGAAATCTTCCCCACGCGCCGCCCTCACCTTCTTTGCCCGGCGTCTCGTCCGCATCGTACCCCTCTACCAGTTCTCCCTGGTGCTGGTCGTACCCGTCACGATCCACTATAACGAGGGCTTCACGCCTGGCCTCTTCAAGGTACGGCCTCGTGGCCTCTGGACCTCGAAGCCCCCCCCCCCCCCCCCCCCCCCCCCCCCCCCAAGCTCCCGCCCCCTCCACCCACCCTCCCCCCTCCAATCCCCCCTCCCCTTCCCTCACCCTTTCCCTTCCCTCCTTCCTTCCCCGCACCAGCACCCCCCCCCCCCTCCCCCCCTCCCCCATCCCTCCCCCTCCCTCCCTCCCTCCCTCCCCCCCCCCCCACACACACACACCCTCCCTCCCCTTCGGCCGTGGTCGCCGCCCCTTCCCCCATCTCCAACCGCACCCGCTACCCCGTCCCCCACTCCTCCCTCGCACTCTCCAACCCCTTCGCGCCCACTGCACCTGCGCCCCGGCCCCGTGCGCCTGCCCTGACACGCCCCCGCAGATAATGGTTATCACGGCACTCGGCATGCAGTCGCTCGTCGCCGACTGTGCGCTGCTCTCAATGGCTCATTTACTCTTTCTCGCGGTCACAGCTGACGGGGCGCCGCGCAGCCCAGTCGACCTTCAACGGGCCCCTCTGGACCGTCAGCGCCCTCCTCGTCTGCTACGCTCTGTACCCCTTCCTCCTTCGCGCCCTCCGCTCGCGGCCGGCCGCCGCCCTCGTCGCCCTCCTCGTGCTCCTCTCCGCGGCGACCTACCGTCTCGCCTGCGAGCACGTCGCCGAGAAGGGCGTCGCGGGGGTCGCCTTCCTCCACCTCTTCGTCGCCTACCGCGTTCCAGGGGTGCCCCAATTCGTCTCTTTTCCCCGCCCCCCGCCTCCATCCCCCCTCTTTTAATTTCCCCAAACCTCCCCCTGCTGGCGCGCACCAACGTCGGCGGGGCGCAGTTCGTGTGCGGCATCTGCGGGGCGCTGCTGGCGAGGGGGCGGCGGCTGCCGAGGCCCTCCCTCGTCTCCGAGGCGTGCTCGGCCTCTGTCCTGGCTGTGCGCCCCCGCCGCTCGTCTCCGCTCGCCTCCCGATCCCAAGTGGCGGCTGGGCGCGCGGGGCGCCGGCGCAGAGCCTGGCCTACGTGATGGCCACCACGCGCGGCAACTTCCGAGCGTTCACGGAGCTCACGGGGTGCGCATGTGCATCTGCCGCCTCTGCCCCCGCGCCCCGCCGCGCCCCCGCCGCGTCCTCGCTGACGGCGGCGGCGGCACCGGCGCAGCACGCTCGAGTTCGCGCTCGTGCCCCTGCACTGCTGCTGGCTCTGGGCCCTCGCCTCCCCGGGCTGCCGCGGCCCGACCCGCTGGGCCCTCGGCTCCCGCCCGCTCCGCCGCCTCGGCGCCGCCTCCTACGCGCTCTACTGCCTGCACATGCCGGCCACCTTCCTGATGGCGTGGGCGCTGGGCGGGGGCCCCGCCGCCGTCCCCCTCCGCTACGTCGGGGACCACCACGGTGCCGTGCCCCAGCGCACCCCCGCACCCTCCCCCAGCTCTAGGTCTAGACCTCCTCGAGCTGATGTACCCGCGTATCGCGATCGGTCCAGGCTGGTTCTTCTTCCCACTCTGGAGCCTGCCCCTGCTCCTCGCCGCATTCGTGGCCATCGCGCTCGCGGGCCAGAGGTTCGTTGAGATCCCGTGCCGCCACTGGGCGCTCTCTCGATTCGCTTGGATGAAGTAGTGGGCTTGGATTCGCTTGGATTTCGACAATGCTAGTATTTGGGATTGCAGTTGTAAGTAACAACATGCAGAAGAAAGCAAGATTGAGACGAAAACCTACTAGGCTATAGCTATATAGCTAGTGCTAGTACGCGGCTGCAGCTGCAATATTTAATCGCCGAGTTCGGCGGAGACGATAAAGGGCGCATGCGCAGATCTAGCTACAGATCTAAAGCCGCGAGGGCCTGCCGCAGGGTCCCCACGATCTCTGCCGTCGAGGGCCGCCCGGAGGGCTCCTCGGCCCAGCAGCGCGCGAGGAGCCCCGCGAGGGCGGCCGGCAGGTCGGGGGGGATGGGCGGCCGCTCGCCCCCCTCCAGCACCCGCGCCGTGATCTGCCGTCCCCGCGCCCAGTATTAGTTATATATATATCTTTAATTCGCTCGGCGCCGGCCTAGCACTAATTCGAGTCCGGAAGCTGAAGGATAGGCCTAGGGTGGCGGAGGCGTATACGTAGATCGATATCCAGCTACAAAAAAAGCAAGATTGTAGAGAAGAGCGGGGTGCATATGGGCAGGGCAGCGGGGGCGTACGTGCTCGGGGCGGAGCCAGGCCTCGACGGGGCGGCGGGCGAGGAGCTCCCAGAGGACGACCCCGAGGCCGTACACGTCGCTCCGCTCGTCGTACCCCCGCATCCGCTCCACCTCCGGCGCCCGGTACTGCCCCCCCGGCCCCCGCGACGGTGAGCCGGCACTCCATCGCAGACCTAGATCCAGACGAAATTGAAAAAAGTCAAACAAAAGCGGCGCACGTGGCGGTCGCCGACGGGGTTCCTCGGATGGCGCCCGCTCCGCTCCCTCCGGTGGGAGGCGCTGAAGTCTGAACGAAAGGGAACCCCATGCAAAATTAAAGGAAATTCAATCGAGACGGATTTCAGAAGCTCAAACCACCAATCTTGACATTTAAGAGGTCGTCCTGCTCTCCATCGCGCAATTCAGCTTAGTCCATTAGACAAACTTCGGATTTATGCATCACAAATTTCATCCGACGTACCACAAAGATATTCTCAGACTGCGAATTCGCGCGGAGGGACATAAAGCTTAAGATCCGTCCTCTTGATGCTGGGCCCGGGATACGTATACGCATACGAATTCGCACCTTGAAGTCTTTGTGTATCACAGGTGGCTGTCTGCTTTGCAGATAGTGCAGGCCTGCTCACGCAAAGAAATAAAAACATATTTGCATACATATAACACGCGTAGTACGAGCTATACATATTTGCACCAAATAAAAACTTCATCAAGGCTTGCAAAACAATTGCACCTTCGGCGATCTGAAGGGCCATAAGCATAATCTGTTTTTGATCCAGCTCGCCAATCAATGAGCTGTTCTGCATCGTTAACATCACATATCAATATTGTTCATGACAGGCACAAATTCGAATGGAACGGAGGTGCACATGTAGTTCACGCGCGTGCTCACCCGTATGATTTGCTTCAAGTTCCCTCGCCCCATATACTCCATGACTGCATCGATATCGCGCACCGCAATTCATTGAGTCAGTCTTCTGCGCACTCTGCTACGAGCGGGCAGATGTGGGGCCCTTCGGGTTCACCGAGAATGGGGCTGGGGGGTCTCAACGAAGCCCCGACGAGAGCGACGACCCGCGGAGACTGCAGGGACCTGCAGCAAATATTTCAGTACTATTCATTGAATCTCAAAATATGAATTGAAGCTTTTAGAGACATATATGTGTATGTTCAATTGCTCATGAATATATGGTGCGTGCACACGTACACGTACCAGTGGATATCCGCTTCGCTTCGCAATCTACGTTTCTCTGCGTCTACGTACTCGTCGACGCGGGTCACCCTCTTGACCGCAACGACCTTCCCTGATCATGAGAATTGCACGCACAGAGTCGATTTGTGATCGACGAAGAAAACCCAAAGGCAGATATCGATTGCGCCAATTTTGCAAGGCGGACCGTTGTAAATTCCCCGAAAAATCTCGACTCGTGTGTCCAAATCTGCATACCCGCCGGAGTTTGGCACGATGCGCTCACCTAGAGCCAGCTGTGACCTCGAGTCAGGATGCAGCCAGGACACCCGGGACAGAGTTTCGGATAAATACGTATATATACGCGGAGCACATGGGAGCGAGTGTACCTTGCGGGCATCAATATTCCACGGTAGTTCAGTTTCGAACTCGCCCCACTCAAGATGAACGCCGAAATTTGTATGGCCGGCGTCATCACCAAATTTCCAGTCATCCCTCGAGCACGTTTCCAGAAGACTCATTTTCTGTACACACGAATTAAAATGATGCGTGCGATATTAATTCGTTCGTTCTTTAATTTCGCGGCATTGAAGCGAATTCGAAGCGAACACGTGCGCGGACCGTTGGCAGGGCGATCCCCGTGGCTCGCACCTCGCGCACTTTCTCTGCCTCTCGAGATAAAACCTGCGCTTCTCGAGATCAAGCTCGCGAACACTCGATCGCAGATTCGATTTCAGTACGCACGAGCATCGAGCTGTACGCCGTGCGAATGCGTTCAAACTCTGGATCGTTTGTAGACCTTGAATCCAAATTCGAAAGATCTGATCATCAATTTTATGTGCATATGCATGTCACAGAACATGAGGTAGCCTGAACCTATATAATTAGCTATAGGACGCCGGTAAGGAGAGATCTGGATTTCGAAGTATACTGGTGAAGCCAGCTATTTTAAATTGAAGTGCGCCCGAATATTTTGCTGCGATATTACTCATGATCAGCGCGAACGGGGGCGCCGCACCTTGTCCGAGGCAGGTCAATGCGTCAGCGAAAGCCGCCCTGGCCTCGCAGAGCAGCAGGGGAAGCACGGCGGCCTTCTGCCTCGACCACGCGCATGCGAACGATCGGGTCAGTCGACGTCGGCATCATCTCGAGCTGCCAAGCGAGGAACGGGGCATGGAAAATGCGTCTCGCAGTCGCCGAGCTGGCTCGCCTGGCGGACGATGAGCTCCCAGTCGGAGGAGCTCTCGTCGGGGCCCGCGGAGAGCGCCGCCCCCTCCTCCAGCGCCCCGCCCCCGTCCGCGCGCCTGCCCCCGCCCCGCCCCCGCGTGCCTGAGCCGCTGACTCCGTCTCCAGAAGCAAACGCACGAGAGGACAACTCGCAGGGCCTCTTCGATTCAAGGAGCCAGCCTCAGCGCGTCCGCACGCGTCGAGCCACGCGCACTGGCGCCCCCAGGCCTGCGAGCGAATTTAATCTCCAACGTCATAATTATATAAATTAAACGACTCGGCGATATATCGATTTCATGATTGAGGTGCTGCTAGACATGAACGCCATTGCGGATCTCTGGACGCACCAACAAGCGCTGGCCATGGCCGGATCGCGATGCGGGCTCGCCAACGTCAACGCTCGCAGCTTTTCAGCGAGCAGGTCGGCGAGAGAGGAGAGGAGGAGGGTGGACTCTTGGACGACCGCAGCAGCAGCTGCAGACGCCTCCTCGAGCTCCTCGTGCTGGCCTGCCGCTGCAGCGCGCAACCGGGCCCACCGAGCAGGCAGCGCCGCGACGGAGGTCGCCAGCTCGTCCAGAGCCTGCAGCTGCCGCACCGTGGCCGTGGGGCTCCCCAGGCCTGCAGCTGTGCGCGCCACGCCCGAATAAATTAGAGACCGCGAGCGCAGCTACAGGAAAGGTCGCACACGCGTACAGACCGGGTAGGGGATGCGCATGCGCATGCGCAGCTGCGGCGTCGATTGTGCGGAGCGCCACGGCGAGGGTCTTCGACGCCGCCACGAAGCCGAGGCGATGGTCTTCCAGTCGCGCCGACAGGCAGCGGAGGGCATGCGCAGCTGCTGCATGCGCATCGATTGCTCCAACGGCCTCTAGATCTCGCGCGTGAAGCATGCGCTCTAGCTCTGCGCATGCATATGCGCAGAAAGGAGCGTACGCGTACACGTGAGCTTGTAATTGCGCGCTGCCGCTGCCAAATTAAAGCCGGCCCGGAGCACGAGCATGAGATCTAGACAGGAAAGATATGCACGTGCTCACTTCGAACGTACAAATCGTCCGGAGGTCCGAGCAGGCTGGCACGCGTTAACGTTGCCCGCCGGAGCCACCAGCAGATCGAGACGAGCTCTTGATCGAAGTCACGACCAGCGTACGCGTCCGCGTGGGGCGGGAAGCTGACGCTAGCGATCGGCCGCGGCTGCCAAAGCGCCCCTATGACAAGTACTAGGCGTGGAGTCGATGGCCAGCCGCAGACCGCCCAGATGGCGATGGCGACGATGGCGCAGCTCGCAGACGCGATCCAGAAGCCGTCGAGGCGCATGGGTCGCCCGCGCGCTGCTGCTGCATGCATATGTGCGCAGCTGCCGCGCCGCGGCTGCGCGCGCGCGGGCCGGGGCCGGCCGGCGCGCCGCGGGGGCCGGCCGCGGGCAATTGCAAATTGAAGGCCTATAGCTGCAGCTGGGGCGCGCCCCGCGCGCGGCGCCGGCGCCGGCCGGGCGCGCGTCGGGCTAGCGCTACGCCGAGGCCTAGATCTCGCTGTGGGGCGGCCTTGCAATTGCAAGCCGATCGGATCGCCGCCGCTACGGCTGCATGCGCAGCTGTCGCGATCGCGCGCGCTTCAGATGGGCCCAGCTGGCCAGTCCGCGCGCGCGCGCGCAGGGCCGTGGCCTTGAATGTTATCGTTGCGCATGCCGGCCCGCGACAAAGCGGCTGCTTCTGCGCCGTGGCCCTTGATAAGTCGACATGCGGCGCGCACCGCGCGCGCCGGGGCGCCGCGCATTCGCCGGCGCATGCGCACCGCGGCAACAGCACTAATGCTGGCGCGGCGCGCGCCCAGTCCGAACGCCCGCGCAAGTAACTGCCCGCGCGCGCGCGCGCGAAGTAACTGCCCGTGCCGCCCTCGGAAGTTCCTCTACCCAGGCGCGCCAGCTCAAGCCGGCTTGGAGCTTCTGCAGCTGTAGTTTTCCGGCTCGCCAGCTCCTCCCCTCCCCCCGCCCCCCCCAATAAAAAAAAAGCTCCCCGCCTAGCGCTAGCTCAATATTATTTATATAATTAAATAAATATAATTGCAAGCTCTGCACGTCTCGCGCGGGCTGCGGGCGCGCAGGCTGCAACGAGGGGGTCGGGGTCGACGTCGGCCCCGGGCTGCGCTGCGCTCCGCTGCGCTGTGCTCGAGCCCGCCTTCACCGAACTCGCCGCACCCCTCCACGCCGCATTCCCCACTGTCCCCCCACTGGAGCCGGCCCTCGTGTTTCTCGCGGCCGCCCGAGCCGGCCCAGCCTCTCTTCCAAGTCAAAACACGGTGGCGGGGCGCCGTGGGGCCGGCGAGGCGCTAGCGGAGGCAGTGCTGGAGGGCCGTCTGGGGGAAGGGGCCCGAGGAGCCCGAGAGGCGGCGGCCCAGCCCCAGGCCCCCCGGCGCCCCGTGCGACGAGTCCCGCGCCAGCGCGCTCGCCTGCGCGTGAGGTTCGATCCGCACATCGGAAGCGGAGGGGAGGGGCGGGGGGCGCTTCGCTGGCTCGCTTGCCTGGCGCTGGGCCGAGCCGACGGAGTTGAAGATGGAGGGGGCGGCCGCCCCGTACGATTGCGCCGAGAAGCGCCGCGGGGAGAGCAGCGGCGGGCCCATGCCCCCCGCGTCGTAGCTGCGGCGGGGGGCGTCAGGGTCGCGAGGAACAGGGCCTGCCTCCGCCGCGCTCGCCTGTGGTGGATTGGGGAGGAGAAGAGGCCGGGGCCGGACCCCGAGGGGCCCGGCGAGGTGCCCGGGGGCGGGTTCAGGGGTACGGAGTTGAGGAGCCGCCCGAGGACGGGGTCGGGTGCCGCGAGGCGGCGGTCGGGGTACGACGACGGGACGGGGGGGGCGGGGGCGGGGGCGGGGCGGGGGGGGGAGGAGGGGCCGGCCCTTGGGGGGTCCGGGAGGGGCCGGGAGGGGCCCGACGGAGTACGGGGCGGACGGGGGCGCGGGCGCGGGGGCCGGGCGGGTAAGGGGCGCCTCGGGGGGGCGCGTGGCGTGCTGGAGATGCGGGGAGGAGGGGCTGATGAACCCCAGGCTGGTGCGCGCCAGCTGCTGCACGCGGCTGTCCCAAGACGAGCCCACCAGCTGTGACAGCGGCTCCTGCGCGCCCCTCGCCTCGCGAGGCGGCGGGGGGGGGGGGGGGGGGGGGGGGGCGCGGGGAGGGGGGCGGCGCACCGCCGCGCCCTGCGAGCGCGCCAGCTGAATGTTCTCTGTGCGACGCGACGTGAAAAGGAGGGGCGGGAGGGGGTAGTGGGAATGGAAGGGGGTACCCGAGCTGCCCTCGCACGCCAGGCACAGAAGCGCCAGCGCCTGGATGGCGACGCCGGTGTCGGTCTGGCCCCGCTCTCAGCCCGGGAAAAAATGGAAGGGGGGTAGGCGGGGCACAGTGGGGGTGGCGGCGATGTTGGCGAGGGCAGCGAGGAAGCCGTACTGAGCCATCGAGGCGCGAAGGCCTGCGGGGATGAGGGGCGGAGGCGAGGCTCAGCGAGAAGAGGACGAGCTCGCGGGAGGCAGGGGGGGGGGCGGGGGGGGGGCGCGCACCCCTGCGGCGGGCGTCGTCGGCGCGATCGTACATGTGCCCGAGGAGCGTGATCGCCTCGGCCGAGGCCTCCGCGAACGCCCCCGACACGATCTGCCGCCCCCGAGGAGACGCCGTGAGCGAGCGCCCCTCCCGGCTCCTCGCGCGCAGCAGCCGGCGGCTTCTTCGGGGGTACGCCGACGCACGCGGGCGAGCATGCCGGACTGGTATTTGTACGAGGCGCAGACGACGCCGCAGGCCACAGCGTCGGCGCCCTCCTCGATGCACGTCTGCGCGGCGCCCCGCCGGCTCGGTCGGGGGGGCGGGGGTGCAGGGCAAGGGCGGGAGGGAGGGGGCGTGGAGCGGGAGAGACGTACGGGGAGGATGGTGGCGGGGGAGAGGCCGACGAGGGTGTAGAGGATGCGGAACGCGGTCGCCATCGCTGCCGTCGCCCCGCCCGGGCGTCGGCCCCCGGGCGGGCGCGCGGCGGGGGGGGGGGGGGGGGGGGGGGGGGGGGGGCGGGCGGGTGGCTCACCGCGGGCGTTGTCGAGGCTGGCGCACATTACGTCGACCAGCGCGCGCACCGAGCCGGCGAAGAGCGTCCCGCTCCCTGCCCGAGCTCAGCATTCCATGAGGGCGCGGGGCCCCCGCGCGGGGCGCACCGAAGGCGGCGACGGCCGCAAGAACGCGCATCCCGTGCTCCACGAGCTCGTGGTGGTCCGTCCGCGCCTTCAGCAGCCGCAGCACCGAGTGCGCTGCGCCGCGTGAGGAAAGAATCTGCTCCGCCGTGCGGTCGGGCGCAGTGGGAAGCGACGCGTGGCGCACCGGCGCCGATGGTTGCAAAGGCGCAGACGCTTTCGGCGCCGGCGGCACACATCGATTCGATGGCGTTAAAGCAGGCGATGAGCGCCGGAGGCCGCAGCACGTCGCTGCTGTCCAGCACGGCCAGCAGCCGCTTGCACCCGTCGTGGTGCAAAAGCTCCAGCACCGCATCTGCTTGTGTCGTTTCGAGGTCTCAGCGCGCGCCTGCGGGGCGGCGCGGCCGCGGGTCAGGGAAAGCACCTCTGGGAGCAGGGCCGTGCTTCGTCTTCCAGATGATGGCGCGGCATGCGATCTCGATCTGCATACAGCGTAAACTTGCGTCGCCGTCGCCGCTGAAGCGCTTAGGCGCCACCTGCTCGTTGTCGTGCGGGTGGTTCTTGATCGAAGTGAGCACCTGCTCGACCGTGGCGTGGTTCCAAGCTGCGAGTTGCGGTCAAAATGAGGGTTCAAGTTACGAAGAGATAGAGAGATGCGCCCACCGGCTTGTCCCGGAAGCGCCCTCTTCAGCAAGCCGCCGCCTCCACCCTTGTCTTCGTCGTCGCTCGGGCGGCAGCATAGGTCCAAACCAAAGCTTGCTATGGCATCTTTCATGCGCTCCAAGAAGAATCGGGCGAGCAGCTGCCCGGCCGAAATCCGATCCGGCGCGCGGAAGCTGCCGTCCATGGCGGCCCCTGCGGCGCCGCTGGTGCGGCCAAGCTCCAAAAGTCACCAGCTCCGGCGGCCGAGTCGCCCCCGGTCGGAGCTTCGGTCGGAGCGCTCTAATCGGAGTACCCCTGCATTGGATCATGCTAGGGACTATCCTTGCAAGGAACCACCTTGCGTTTAAGGTGCGTTTTTGGCCGTTTAAGGTGACCTTGCCAAGGTCGGAAGGTGATCAAGGTGAGGGCAAGGTCCGCCCATACAAAATTTTTGTATGGGAGCGCTACGGCGGCCTACATCTGACCCCCCCATCGGACGCTGGATTGGTGGAAACGTGCTTAATTTCAGCCACATTTGGCTAAGATCAACTCGATCTGAGACATAGATCAAGTGAAAGATGCACGGTTCAATGTTGGATCTAGTAAATTGTGAGCCCGCCGCACGATTTGTATGGTGAAAACTTTGTATGGCGGGACCTTAAGGGAACCTTGCCAAGGTGGCGAGGCGTTCAAGGTCACCTTGTCAAGGTGGCGAGGGGTACCAAGGATAGTCCCTAGATCATGCCATCATGGCTGGCATAGCCAGCACAGGCTCGCCAGCGGCCGTAGGCGCGCCTGGGTGCGGCTAGGCACGTTCGCGGTGCACCCTTGTTGACGGTCGATTTGCTGTGCACGCTTGTGGACTGTCGAGCCTTTCAGCATTCACCTGCCGCAATGGACACATCCGGGAGCTACGAGAACTCGCTGGAGCTGTCCTCGTCCGCCGGCAGCATGAACTTCGGCCGCAACGAGGCGGCGTTCGCCTTCGGCGGGCAGATACCGCGTGCGGTGCAGAAGAAGCTCCAGCAGCAGCAACAACAACAACAGCAGCAGCAGCAGGGCGCCGGGCGCGGCAGCTACGGCGCTCCAATTTCAAAATCCGCGCCCGCCCCTGCCGGCCGCGGGGTCCCTCCGGCGGCCGGCGCGCGCGATCCTTACGCAGCTATCAACCTCTCGGGTCCCGCATCATCATCCGCCGCGAAGCCGAGGGAGCCCTACGCCGGCATCCAGCTCGGCGGTCCGAGCGCAGCAGCGGCGAAGGACCCCTATGCCAGCATACCGCTCGGGGGCGCTAGCGGCGTCGCGAAGAAGGATCCTTACGCGGGCATCCCCCTGAGCGCGGGCCCCGGTCCCTCGGGAGGCGGGGGCGGGGGCGGCGTGCTGGGGTTCGGCGGCGGCCGCGGCGGCGCGGGCGCCAAGGACCCGTACGCGGCGGTGAGCTTGGACCCGTACGCGGCGGTTGATCTCAGCCGCGCGTCCTCCGCGCCGGGGGCGGCCAAGAAGGACCCCTACGGAGGCATCCAGCTCGGCGGCGGCGGCGCTGGCGGAGGCGGCGGCGGCCAGCGGCGCGGGAGCGCGACTTTCGACGCGGACAGCGATTTCGACTTGGAGGAGTTCGAGAAGCCGCAGAACAAGGGCCGGCGGACTGCCCCGGCGGGGGCCGCGACCGCCGCCTCCGCCTCCGCCTCCTTCGCGCGCGCCTCCAGCGCCCCCGCCAAGCAGGCCCCGCCCTCCGACCCCTACGCCGCCATACCCCTCGACTTCGGCGGCGGCGCCAAGGCCGGCGCGAAGGAGAAGCGCAGGGGTTCGGCCTCGGGCGGGGACGCTTTCGACCCCTTCGCGCCCCGCCCGGGTATCGCCGTCTTCGACCCGAACGCCGACCCCGACTTCGATGAGCTGTACGCCCCCCCGAAGCCCAAGCCCGCCCCCTCCCCCGTCCCGGCTCCGTCCCCCGCCCCCGCCCCCGCCCCCTCTCCGGAGCCGCGCCCGGGCATGTCGGGCCGCAAGGACGCTGCCCCCGGCCCCGCATCCGCCGCCGGCTCCTCCTCGGCTTCGAAGGGCGGCGGCCAGTCTCTCTGGAGCGCCCCCGGGGCCCAGTCCTCCCTCGCCCCCGCCCGCTCCGCCCCTTCCTCTTCCCTCAAGGCGAGCGCCCCCCCCTTCCCCCCCTTCCCCCTCGCCTGCTGATACACGGGCAGGGGGGCGCGAAGGATGCCTACTCCTTCGAGATCGACCTCAAGCCTGCGTCGTCCTCCTCCAAGGCCCGCCGCGGGCCCCGCGCCCCCGCAACCCCCTCCCCGCACCTCCTCTCATCCCCCTCTTGCCCCGCCGCAGGCCCCGCCAGCATCAACCAAGCCGAAGGATCCGTACGCCTTCGACCTCGACCTCTCCTCCGTACCCTCCTCCAAGCCCGTGAGCCCTCTGCCCCCTTCCAGCTCGCCTTTCTGAGAGCCTCTCCCGGCTAATCGCGTGCCCCAGGCCGGCCCGAAGGACCCCTATGCCTTCGACATCGATCTCAACCTCCCCTCCTCGAAGTCCCAGGCCCGCGCCCCTATCGACCCGCGTACCCTGGGGTCTCCTGTTGACGCGGTACCCCTGCAGCCCGCAGCAGGCAAAGTGAAGGACCCGTACGCGTTCGACGTCGACGTGCCTGCCGCAGGCTCCAAACCCGTGCGCATGCACCCCCTAGCCTTCCTGTACCCCCATCCCTCTGAGCCGGGGCAGGGATCGGCGAGAGGGTCGGACTTGGACGGGGAGAGCCGGCCGCGCACGGGCCCGCAGGCGCAGGCGGAGTCGCGCCGCGGGTCCATAGCCGACTCGCTGGCGGCGGCGGCGCAGGGGGGGCGGCCCCTCTCCGCAATGGAGCGAGCGGAGATGGCGCTGAGGAGCGGCCGGGGCGGCGGCAAGGCGGCCCCGGCGGCGCCGCCGGCGGCGCGCAGGTCGACATTCGAGGATTCGGACAGCAGCGAGGTGTTCGACTCGGATGGGGAGCTGGTCGTGGGGCCCAGGAAGCCCAAGGCGAGGCCGCCCGCTGCCCCCGCCGGCCCCGCCCCTGTTCGCCACCTGCCCCCTCTGCCCCCGCCCCCTCGCCCCCTGCCGCCTCCCTCGACTCGGCGTGTGCAGGGCGCGAGGGACCCGTACGCCGCGATAGACCTCGACATGGACTTCGGAAAGGCCGCCGGCAAGCCCGCCCCGGAAAAGGGCCCCGGCGAGAAGAACCGGCGGGGCAGCATCGCCTCCGACGCCTCCCTGGTGCAAGCCAGCGCCGCGCAAGGAAACAAACGCGGAAACGAGATCCCCCCGCGCAGGAGTCTGTCCCCTCGTCGGCCTTCTCGGACTCGCCGCGGCGCAAGTCGCCCCGGCGGGGGGCCGGCGCTGGGGCGGGCGCAGGCGCGGGCAAGCCGCAGCAGCGGCGGCCGCTCAGCGACGAGGAGGAGGACCTCGAGGTGCGGCGGGCGCGCTGGGGCGCGGGGCGACCGCTTCCGGCCGGCCGGCCTCTCTGAGGCCCGCGGCAGGCCAGCGGCGGCCTCGGCGAGTCCGACGAGCTCGCCAAGAGGTGCGCCCCAGCGACCCGCCCCGCCGGGGCGCGCGTGGTGGGGGTGTGGTGGAGGTGAGGGGGCCGGCTCGGGGCGCAGCGACGCGCTGGCGAACGCGATCCGGACGCTGGACTCGGCCATCGCCGAGCGCGCCCCCGTCCCCGCCCCCAAGAGGTCCCCCGCCCCTCCCCGCCCCGGAGAGCCCCCCCTCCCAACACCCGCATTCGGAAGCCCCGCGCCGCCTGACGCCCTAAGCCCCTCCCTTTCGCCGCAGCTCTTCCTTCAAAGCCTCCGCACCCGCTCCAGCCCCGGCCCCGGCCCCGCCGGCGCACCAGCCCATCATCGCCGCCAAGCTCGGGATCCAGGTTCGAGTCCAGCCGGAGCCCCATTATGCGAGCGCCGGGGTGAGCCTGGGGTACAGGTGCGGACCATCGCGGACCTTCTCGCGGAGGACCCGACCCCGATGCCCTTGGCCTCTGCCGGGGTACGGGAACCTCACTCGCGCGGCCTCGATTTCGTTTCGTTTCGTTGAATTCGGCTCTGCGGCCCCGCAGAGCGAGACGAGCAGCGGGGTGCCCACCCCGCGCCGCAGCTCCGACGGCGGCGAGATCTCCTCGGTGAGCGTACCCCCTCTTCCTCCTCCCACCACGACTGAGGGGTCCCGTCCATTCTCCAGCCCGAGCCCGTGCCCGTCGTGAGGGCTTCAGTCACGGGGCAGCGCGTCTTCTCTGCGGCCGACCTGATGGTTCGTGAGGCGCCGTACCCCCCGGATCCCGCAGAAACCGAGCTCAATCCCGTACCCCCCAGCGCCAGTCCGTTTCCGCTTCGGAAGTCTCGGCCTCGCAGGAGCTCGCAAACTCGGCCTCCAGCATCCCAGAGGTTCCTCTCTCCCTTCTTGTCTTTGTACCCCCCAGCGATGTGACCGCGTACCCACAGATCGCGGACTCGATCGGGTCGCCCCTGGGGCGCAGCGGGCGCCGCGTGTTTGACTCGATCGAGGAGGTCCCGGTTCGGATCATCCCGTCATAAACCACTCCACGCTCACCCCGCGGGGCCGCCAGGAGGAGGAGGAGGAAGAGGACGGGGGAGGGGTCGACGAGAGTGCCGGCGAGGTGCGTGCGAGGCGGGCACCCCTCGGCGGGACACGTGCAGAGCGTCGCCGGCGGCCATCCCGCACTGCCACCGAGGCCTCGCCGCTCGCACAGATCCCGGACGAGGACGAGGAAGAGGAGGAGCGGGGTGGGGCGGGGCACGACGCCTCCGTCGTCGGCACCGAGCCCGTGCGCCCGCCCCCGGCCCCGCCCCTATTCCCCCTCTTGCCTGCTCCTCCCCTCCCTCTCTGCCTCCTCTCCACAGAGATCGCCCTGCTAGAGATCCATCCTTTCCCAAACGACCCGTGTCCCTCCCTACGATGGAGAACGCTCGCCAGCCGCTCGACTTCGGGGCGGGGCCGCGCTGAGGCGGGCGGGGGTGCGCAGGTGAGCGACGGGGAGGAGGGGGAGGGCGGGGGTGGCCCCCGCGCCGACCGCGACGACGCCGGCACCGTGCGCCCCCCCGCCGCGACCCGTCCCGCCAGAAACCTTCCCGAACGCAACACTCCACGTCCATCTCTAGAGGGAGGGGGGGGAGAAGGGGGGGTAGGGGAATGGGTGTGGGGGAGGAGAGGGGGGGGGTGCTTCTAGGGGGTCTAGGGGAAGGGTGCGGGGCGGTGTGGAGGGGCGTGGGGGCGGGGCGTGCGGGGCTGGTCGAGCGGCTCCGGCAGGAGTACACGGAGGACTTCGAGGCCCTCTCCGTCGCCGACACCAGCGCCCTCCTCAGCCCCAAGGCCCCGCCCCACACCCCCCGGCCCCTCCCTCTCCTCCCTCCCGCTCAAGACGGGCGCAGGGCCAGCGCACGCCCTCCGCCCTCCGAACCGGCGTGCGGGTGCGCCGGGGCCCTACGAGCGCAAGCGAACGGCGCGCCTCTTTTAAGCAGGCGTGTACCCCCGCAGGAATCGGCGGGGTCGCTGCGGGAGTCGGTCGGGGAGCGGCGCCGGAGCGTTGCGTTCCGCGAGACGCCGTCGCGCCGCGGTCCGCCGGGCGCATTCGGAGCGCCTCCCCGGGGGCTGAGGCCGGCGCGTGCCCCCCGCAGGCCACACGCACGACGCGGAGGTGCAGGCGGGCGGCCCCCTGCGGCCCCTCGTCGGCAACTGGACCTCCGCCCTTCCCTTCGACTACACGCGTACCCCCTCCCCCTACCCCCGCGCCCGCACGCGGCTGAGCGCGGGAGGGGCAGTGCCGGAGGTCCCCGCCGAAGATGTGTTCGAGGTGCGTGCGGCGGGGCTGGCGGGGCGATCGGGCCGAGCTCAGTCGGCTCCGCTCAGGTCAACCAGTGGGCCACGATGGAGTTCTTCAAGCGGCAGCTCGACCTCCTCTGCATTCGGGTACGAGAGTCCCGCCCCGTCGCTCTCCCCGCCCCTCCCACACCCGACCCGCGCGCTCCCCAGATCAAGACGGACGCGTTTGCGGCCGACCTGCACGCCGGCGCCCTCGCGGGGAGCGGCTG
This sequence comes from Cyanophora paradoxa, assembly GCA_004431415.1. Taxonomy (NCBI): domain Eukaryota; class Glaucocystophyceae; order Cyanophorales; family Cyanophoraceae; genus Cyanophora; species Cyanophora paradoxa. The sequence continues at coordinate 152,784 of QPMI01000640.1, forward strand.
GGGGTACTACGGCGGGGGTTACCGCTACACGACCCTCGAGGAGACGAAGCAGGCGCGCCCGCGTACCCCCCTCCCGGCGCCACCGCGGGCCACGCGAGGGCGCAAGGAACCGGGGGTGCGTGGCGCAGTACATCGCGGCGAACCGGCCGAAGGCGGTCTCCTTCGAGGAGGCCCTCGAGGCCGTCAAGCGGGAGGAGGCCCTCGGCATTCGCATCTCCTAGCTCGTCTCCTGGCGCCCCCCTTCCCCTCCCACCTCCCCCCCTTCCCTCTTCCAACCGGGCGTCGCCTGCACTCGAATCCGCAAGCCCCGCCAGCAGAGGTCGATCGCGGCTGCGGGCGTCAATCTCGCGCGCCGGCCCGGGCGCAGAGGGTGAATTTCGCGCAAGTCTTGGAACTCGAGCTGCAGCTGCAGCTGGCGCCGGCGGCGGAATTTCGCAGCGAGATATCGATGTTGCCCGGGCTTGCCCCGCCGCGGCCCCCCGGGCCCGCGAAGCTCGAATTAAGTGCGAACGTGTACGTAACGCTCCGCAAGCTTACCCCGGCCCGATTAAGTCGTTCGAATTCGCGTACCCTCTGCATGCTCCGCGGCGAGTCCGCGCCCTGCTGCTTCGGGAAAAGACGCGAATCCCGTCCACGCATTTCCCGAATGCACTGCGGCAGCCGGGCGCCCGCCGCCTGGGAGCAGCATGCCGCAGTACGCACGCGCGCGGCTCTACGTACGCCACAGCAGCAGCAGCTTCCGAAGTTCGAATTCCCGTTCGACGTCCTGTCGATCAGGCACCTGCAGCTAGCGCTATAGCTAACGCTGGCGGAGCGAGCTCTAGATCTTAAGCTTGCGTCAGATAGTTCAGAGGCACGCGCGCGTTGACTTTACTGCGGCACGCTCTTAAGCTTGAGTCGTTCGAACAATCGCCGCAGAGGGCGAGGCCAGCTGCAGCTGCAGCAGCTGCAGGCGCGGGCCATTGCAATTGCAGGCATGCAATTGCAATCGCAATCGCAACTGCAACTGCACCTAATATAGCTGGGCTTCATGGCTTCAGCAGCATACGCCAGTTTTAGTTGCAACTCCGCCTCGTTGGGCCCGCTCAGCGGATGCATATGCATGCGCAGCGTCGTCGTCATGCGTTCGGCGACCGAGGCTCTTGAGCCTCCAGCCGCTCGCGCATGCGCAATCGTGCGCGAACGAGCGCATCCCTTGGCCTTGAGCTCGGTCGGGGCGCCGGCGAGGCCGCGGCCGGTGTCTGCGTCAGTTGCATGCGCAGCCGCGGAGCGCCGGCCAGGACAATTCCGGTGGCAGCAGCCGCAGTGCCGAGGTCGGCGCCTCTGTTCGCTCCCGCAGCTTCGGTTGCAGCTGCGGCTGGTCGCGCTGGTGGCGCTGGCGCTCTGGGGCGGCAGCGCGCCGGCGGCGCTGGGGCAGGCGGCGGCGCCCTCGTGCTCGAAGCCCCTGTGCAGGACCGGCGTGGGCCCGGCCTCCCGCTGGTCTCCCCCCGGTGCGCCTCCTTGCCTCGCCTCTTCGCGCGGCGCCCCTCACAGCCCCTATCTGATCCTGGTATCGGCGCAGCGAGCACTTTCCGGCGCGTCTCCGCGGCGTCTCCCCCCTCGGCTCCGCTTCCGCCGCTCACGGTGCGCGGACCCCGCGTACACGGACACGGCCGAGGCGCGCGGCTCGCTGATCACGAGTCGCGGCGGCGGCGGCGGCGGCGGCGGCAGAACGCGAGCCGCCTGCTGCAGACGGGCGTGGCGTACGCGGGGAGCGCCGTCACCTCGGCCTTCATCGCCGGCTGGATGCAGTTCCTCGCCCTCGTGAGCCCCTTCGGCGCCTTCCTTAAAAGCTTGGGCCCTCCTAAGCTGAAGCTACCTTTCAGCCAAGTAGTAAATCTAACGTTTAAGCTAATTATAAAGATGAATTCATTAGTACGCTTCAATGTAGCCGTAGCTAAACCAGGAAAGCTGAAGCTGAACGGGCCAGGACATCGCGGAGTGGGCGACGAACGCGACGGACGACCCGCTGGTGTACGCCTACGAGGCGTGCGACGCGGCGGGCCGCTGCTCGCTGCGCAACGGGAGCATCCCCGCGCCGCTGACCGCGGGCGGGGCGCTCGTGAATGGCGCGACGAACCGCATCGACGGGGGGCCCGTCTACGGGGCCACCCCCGCGCGAGCGGCCGCCGTGCGGGCCTTCTCCGGCGGTTCGCCCCGCCTGCTTCTCCCCGCGTTCCTCTCCGACGCTCCCCCCGCAGGCCTTCTCAAGGAGGAGGGCTCGGCGGGGCCCCCGCCCAACGAGCTGGGCCTCCCGATGGGGGGCCCCCCCGAGCGCGCCCGCCGGCAGCGCCTGACCGGGAGCCCCGAGGGCAACGCCAGCCCCGCCCTCCTCGGCGTCATCAGGTGAGGCTGGAGGGCAGCCTGTGAACAGCCATCCTGCGCTCTAGCGATCGCACGCGCTCGAGCTGCGCCCTCGAGCCTGCCCCTCGAGCGGCGGCCGGGGCGGCGCGCTGGGTGCCGCCTGACGCGGGGGCGGGGGCAGCACGCTGGTGCGGGAGCACAACCGGGTGGCGCGGGCGCTGCTGGCGGAGAACCCGGCGTGGGACGACGAGGCGCTCTTCCAGGAGGCGCGCGTCCGCGTCGTCGCCGTCATCCAGGTGCCCCGCACCGCCCCGCGCGCTCGAGGGCCCGCCCTCCGTGCCGGCGCCTGCTCGACAGCGCGCGTGACGCCGGCTGCTGCGGCGGGGCGCGCGCGGCGCAGCGGGTGACGGTGCTGGAGGTCCTCCCCGTCGTCCTCGGTGCGCCCCCTCGAAGCATCCACGGCAGGCCGCCGCCGCCCCGCCGGCATCCGAAGCCGCCGCGTCCCGCAGGGGCCCCGCTGACGACGTACAAGTACAACGCCTCCGGCGAGGCCCGCGTCCCGCTCGAGGTGCCCGCGCTCCGCGCCTCGAGGTTGAAGGGTAGGGGGCCCCCGCCCCGCCTAGAAGACCCGCCTCGTGCATGCGCAACGCGTCGCCCCCTCAGCGTCCGCCACTCACCCTGGGGTCTGAATCCTCATCTCAGTTCGCGGCGGCCGCGGCGCTCGTGCACCGGACGCTCCTCCCGCGCGTGCGCCCCGGCCCCCGGGCGCCAGCTGGCAACCGCGCAGCTCTCAGAGGCCTCGATGGGGGCAATCTGAGCGCCGCTCGGCCCCTCGCAGGCGTACGCGCGCGTGGACGCGAGCGGCGCCGTCGCCGCCGAGGGGCCCCTCTCCGCGTACGACGCGTACTACACCGCCGCCTTCCTCGAGGTGCCCCTACCCCCCCTCTTCGCTCCTCCGCGGGGCCCTCTGAGGGGCGGGGCGGGGCGCAGGGGAGCGCGGAGGGGATGCCGGGGCTCGTCCGCGGGCTCGCCTCGACGTACTCCTCCAGGGCCGACCTCCACTACGCCGACTTGTGCGCCTTCAACTCTACGATTCTGTAGTGGTTCCATAGGACCACTTGCCCCGCCCCTGACCGGGAGGGGCGCAGCCTGCGGGCGGGGCTGTGGCCGCTGCCGGACGCGGGGACGGAGGACTTGGCGCGGGGGCGGCTCGCGGGCCTGCCGCGCTACGGGCAGGCGCGGGCGGGCTTCGGGCTGCCCGTCCCCTCCTCGTGGGACAAGGTCGCCTCGGGGGCCGCCCTCCTGGAGGCCCTCCAGGTGCCCGCGCCCGAGCCCCCCGCCCGCCCCTCCCCATCCCCGGCTCAGCGGCCCCGCGCGGGGGGGCCGCAGGCGGCGTACCCCTCCCCGGCCGACGCCGACCTCCTCGTCGGCCTCCTCGCCGAGAAGGTCCGCCCGAGGCCCTCGAGCTCTTCTAGAGCACGCGCCTCTCTAAGATCTGGCTTTGAGACACGAAGCTGCTAGAGCTGCAGCTCGTCTCTGATCATGAGGGCGGGGCGCGCAGGAGCAGGCGGGGGGCGTGGTGGGCCCCCTCGCCGCCGCGATCATCCTCGAAACCATCAAGACCGTCCGCGACACCGACCCCTACTGGTCCCCCCAAGCCCCACCCGCCTTCCTCTCGTACCCCCCTTGCCTCAGCCGGCGGCGGCGCGCGCGCAGGTTCGACACGCTGGCGGCGCCGGTGCAGAACGAGGTGCGGGCGCGGCGCTTCACGGACACGGTCGAGTCGGCCTGGGCGCCCTTCATCAAGAGCCTCCCCCGCTCCGTGCGCGACCGATCGCTCTCCGCCGCGCGACGCCCGCTGCGCATGCTCCGGCGCGAGGCCAGCGCTGTGGCCGACGGGCGGGCAGGTCTTCATCGCGACGCCGCCGCCGTGGCAGCAGAACGACTTCTCGCAGGACCTCTCCGCCCTCGCCAACGCCACTTCGCCCGCCCCGGGCAACGCGACGTCGCCGGCGTCGAACGCGACGGCCTCCGCGTCGGCGACGAACGCGACGGCGGCCTCGCACGTGTACGCGGCGTCGGCCCGCCTGAACGACGTCCTCAGCATCCGCTGGTCCATGCTCGTCGCGACCCGCGAGATCGAGGTCGCCGTGACCTGCGCCTGCGACGGCTGGGTCGGCATGGGCTTCGGCTCCTCCATGGCGGACGCCGACGTCGTCTGGATGCGCCACAACGCCTCGGGCTCGCCCCTCGCCGTCGACGCCAAGGCCATCGGCTTCCGCGGCCCCGCCACCGGTGCCTCGCCCCGACGCTCGCGGCCGCGCTTCGGGTGCAGCTGACCCGGCCGCGCGGGGCGCAGACGGGCGGCAGGACGTGACGCTGGTGGAGGCCTCGCGCTCGCCGGGCACGCAGACCTTCCGCTGGAGGCGCGCCTGGAGCACGGGCGACGCGGCGCAGGACAAGCCCATCGAGCCCGGCCGCCAGCGTGAGCGCCGCTGATTCGCGATCTATTCGCGGCTTCGCCCCCTCGGCCTGATCCTCCTCCGAAATGTGCAGCTCTCATCTTCGCGTGGCGGGCGAGCGGGACGGAGGTGCGATCTTTCGTTTGATACGCTCTATCGCATTGAATCAATCGTGGACACGTCGCCGAGAGAATGCTAAGGGCGATCCCGCAGTTTTCCATCCACCGCCCCATGGACGTCCTGCGCGGCTCCATCGATTTCTTCGCGGCGGCGGGCCTCAGCGCCGCCGTGGCCTACGGGACTGGCACCTCCAGCTCCGCATCCTCAGATCCCGGCGCGGGGGCGATCGCGACCCCAGCGGACCCGGGCTCGAGCTTCACTGTCTCCGAGGGCCGCGACTACGGCAACGCCTACACCGGTGCGAGAGGCAGTCGCCCGCGCGTTCGGCGAGCCCTAGGCCTGACGCCGGTCGGATTCGCGATCGCGATCGCGGGGCAGTGCACGCGGTGGCGATGGCGATCACGTGGGCGGTGATCGTCCCTGCGAGCATCTTCATCGTGCGGCACCTCAAGCACATCCCAATCTGGCTCAACCTCCACCGCGGGTTCGTCGAATCTGCCGCGCACCCTTGAGCTGCAGCTTGAGCTTGCCTCGAACCAAACGTCGACGCGCTCGAATTATTGACACCGAGCGTCACAGGATGATGCAGCTGGCGCTGACCATCACCGTTCCCGCCGCCTCTGCCGCGTTTGCCTCCCGGGCGACAGGCGCCGAGGCGAAATCTCACGGGTGCCGCCCCTTTGGAAACGCTCTATTGCGCGCGCTGGATCGTTGAAGCACGCGGCGGGCAGGCTGCTGGGTCTGGCGCTCGCCATCGATTCCGCCCTGCAGCTCGCGTTGGGCATGCTCGTCAAGTGCGCCGTTCATTGCGCAGCGTTGTTGAATTACACGGCGTTTAATCTGCCCGGCTCCTTGGCGCGTGCGCGCAGGCACTTCCACATGTCGCGCAAGCCGCAGCGCTGGGCGCACGCCGTCCGCACCCTCCACCGCGCCAACGGATGGCTAGTCTGCCTCGGGGCCCTCGCGAACGTGGGCCTGGGGCAGCAGCTGATGATGCCCGTCGCCCGGAACGCCTTCATCCTCTGGCTCGCCGTCCTCGTCACCGTCTTCGCGCTCGGCGAGGCGATCTCCTTCTACAACTGGCGCCGCGTCGAGGTCATCTTCGACTCGATCAACGTCAAGAAGGTCGCGGTGCGCCAGGCCGGCGCAGAACCCAACAGAATGTCGCTGAACACGCAACGCGGATCCGGATGGACAGCACATCACGCCGTCAGAGTTCGAGCGGGCGATCCGCCTCGGGTCTCAGTGGGTGCTGGTCGGGGACCGGTGCGCCCGCAACGTTCCTCGACGCGCCCCCGCGTGTCTAACGCGACGCGCTCCCGCGCGGGGGCGGGCAGCGTCTTTGACCTCGCCCCGATCATGTCCTCGCACCCCGGAGGTGCCCCTCGCACTCCGGCCCGCTCGCCTCTGGAGCTCGAGCGCCCGTCCGACGGGCGCCCCTCGGCCTTGCAATTGCGCAGGGACGGCGCTCCTGCACTCGGTCATCGGGCAGGACGTGAGCGCCTTCCTCTACGGCAGCGGCGGGCGCATGGCGTTCGGGGGCTACCGGGCGCACCACCACAGCGTCTTCGCCCACCGCATGCTCCAGGACGTCCGCCCCACCCTTCACCCGTGCAGCGCGCCCCCTCCGGCTTCGTCTGAAGGATGCGGGGCAGCTGTGCGTGGCGGTGCTGCACCCCGAGGGGGACAGGGACGACGAGGCGGCGGTGGCGGAGGTGCAGACGTGGACGGTCGTGGAGCGGACCGTCGTCTGCCCCAGCAACCGGCCCATCTACCGCGTCCGCTTCGCCTGCGACGTGACCCCCTTCTACCAGTGCGCCCTCGGGGTCGTCGAGGGGGCCGTCGGCTCATGCTCTTCCCAGGGACGACCTCCGCTACCTGGGGCAGCACTTCGAGGTCACGGCGAACATCAACGGGCGCGACGTGCACCGCCACTACTCCCTTGTCCGCATCGCGCACGCCGGCGGGGCGCGGGCGGCGCCGACGCGGGCGCGGCGCTACTCGGTGGATCCCGACGGGGAGCTGGACTACAGCGCGACGCACGACCTGTGGCTGCGGCGCTACCCGACGGGCGCCATGTCGCGCTACCTGCTCGACGCCCCCATGGGCTCCTCCATCCGGTGCCCGCCCCGGCGCCGCCCCGCCCGCGCCCCCCCGAGAGAGGCCGCCAGCGAGCGCGCCCCTCCGAACTCGCAGCGTGCGGGGGCCCCTGGGGCTCGGCCTCCGCCTGGGGCACGACACGGAGGGCGACCTCGTCGCGGTGCGCCCCGCCCCGGCCGGCGCCCCTGCAGCGAGGCGGGGGGGCGAGGCGGGGCGGCTGACTGCGGCCTCGTGCAGGTGGTGGCGGGGACGGGGATCCTGCCCCTCCTCGACCTCGTCGCCCACATCCGCAGGACCGAGGACGAGCACGCCGCCCAGGTCCCCCCGCCCCGACCCCCACCCCTCCCCTCCATACCCCCGCTGCCCCGCCCCATGACGCGCTTGGGGGCGGCGGGGCAGCTGGCGAGCCCGGTGCTGGGGCCGCGGCAGGGCCCGGAGCCGGCGGCCCTGCGCCTCCCCGCGACGGAGGTCTCGGACACCGACCGCGAGGCGGCCGCCCGGGCGCGCGCCCGCCTCCGCCGCTGAACGCGGCGCCGGCGTACGAGCCGCTGGGGCCGGGGCCGCCGCCGGGCGCCTCGGGGTCCGAGGGGGACGCCGAGCGCCGGGGCTCCCTCCGCAGCGGCGGACAGCGGGCGATCAGCTTCGGGGCGAGCGCGTCGCGGAGCTTCAAGGGGAGCGCGAGCAGCAAGAGCTTCCGCAAGAGCTTCAAGAGCCGCCTGGAGCCCTCGGGGAGCCTCCTCGGCCGCACCGCCCTCGTCGTACCCGTGGAGGGCGCCCCCGGCCCCTCCCCCTCCCGCCCCTCATCCCCCCCTACACGCACGCCACGCCGCCTCCGCCCGTCCCCGCATCCATGGTGCGCAGTCTTCTAGCCGCTTGAGCGCAAGCCTCGCTGGAGCGCCCGGCTCCTTCCCCCTCCCCCTGACGCCTCGGGGGGGGGCGTGGCAGTCGTCGGGGATGGGGATCGGGAGCTTCCTCAACATCAGCATGCCCCTCCTCTCCCCCTCCCTCAGGGGCCCCGACTTCCAGCTGCCCCTGCCCCGCGACGGCTCCCCCATGCACCAGGAGCTGCGGGGCGGGAGCTTCACGGGGCGCCCGCAGTCCTCGGGCGCCCTCGGCGGCCCCGGCAGCGCCACCGTCCGCCGCCGCCGGGGCCCCCGCTCCGCCGCCGCCCGCGGCCTCGCCGCCCCAAGGGCCCCACCGCCCGCCCAACATGCGCCTCCGCCTCAAGGTCCCCCCCCCCCCCCCACCCCCCACCCACCCCACCCCACCCCGGGTGTGACGGGGGCGGCAGCTGGTGGGGTGCTTCGAGAGGGCGGAGGACATCCCCGAGCTGCCGTGGCTCGAGGAGTGCGCCGCCGCCTGCCCCGCCCTCGACCTCTTCCTCTTCGTCGCCAAGCCCCCTCCCAGGCCCGCCCCCGCCCGCCCCCGCCCCGCCCCCCTGCCCCCCGCTTCCCGCCTCTTCCCGCACCGCCGGCTCCACGTCACTAGGCGCTTCCGTCGACTCCAGCGTTACTGGCCCCGCCGCCCCAAGACGTCGGCTGTGCTGCGTGCGGGGCGAGCTGAGCGGGGCGGGTGGGGCGCAGGCGTGGCTCTCGCAGGGGCCGGGGCGGCGCTCGGGGCGGGTGGACGCCGCCTTCCTCCGCGACGCCGTCCTCGCCAAGGCCAAGGCCCTCCGCGCGCCGCGCCCCGCCCCCCCGCCCCCCGCCCAGAGCCAGAGCCCCGCACCGGGGCCCGCCCCTCTAGATTCTCTGCCGGCTGCTGGAGGTGACGTGGCGCGCAGGCTTCTTCTACATCTGCGGGCCCCCGGTCTTCGCGCACACCATCCGCGCCGCCGCCACCGAGATCGGCGTCGAGCCCAGCGCCCTCGTCTCCCTCTGACCCCCATCCACCTCCGCCCCGCCCCGCCCCGCCCCGCCCCGCCGCCGCCCCTTTCACCGGCTCATTGAGTCGCACACGGCCCGTAGCTTTCGCCGTCCGACGGTCGTTTTAGGGCTCCGAGGGTCGAGCCTCGGAGATCGAGTTGCCTGTGTGCTTCTATCCGCCGTCGTGAGAGGTCGTCCTGTACATTAATATATATTAGGCACTTGGGCTTGTTCGGATTCCTTAGCAATAGATTTGATTTCTGCACGTGGCAGTCGGCTGTTCACTTCTGCTTTTCATAGCATTAAGAGCCGCCTCCCTCTTTCATTGCAAACCTTGATCTTAAGCGCATCTTTGCTAACTTAGTTAGCCTGGCATTGTACGCGCATTGCTTTGAATCTCGTATTCCACGGTGTTCTCTTCAGCCCCGCAACTTAGTAAATTGAGGCCGCAAGTCCCTTGTTTTGTATAGATGCGTTACGTGCTCATATTCGAGTATAGCGACCAGATACAGTTATATATATATGATCAGAAGGCCTTCTTTATTTAATTTCGCCTCAAATGTTTTCATGATCAGCTTCAATTTCCTCGATTCTTCCCTTTCACTGCTCTGATGAGCCTCGGAGCGCGTTAACTCGATCTCTGCGGGGGCGGCAATCGAAATACGTGCCCGTGGTTCTATCTGCGTGTCAGAGTCCCTTCCAGATCTCTATTCTTCTTGATTAATTGATTGATTGCAATTGATTGATTGATTGATTGATTGTGGTATTCTTCCCGGGTCCATCGATATCATGGTCATCATGGCATGACGTCGACATCGCACAGTGACATAACGTTCTCGCTGCCAGGAGACTTCCGGCTTGAAATGCATATGTGGCCCGTACTAGTGGGGAGTCGTTGAGGACGTTGAGGACCGTCGGACGTCGACGTCGGCCGGCCGGGTCGCCCCGCGGCCGCGGCCCGACGGCATGCGCATGCTTCAAAAAATTTACAGTTTCACGAAATCGAATTCGAACTGAGACCCGTCTACATCGAGCGGGGGTCGGGCCGCCGCCGCGCCGGCCCGCCGCGAGTCGCCGCGCTAGAGCCCTATAGCTAGCTAGTCCTAAGCATTATCACCCCCCCCCCCCCCCCCCCCTCCCCCCTCCTCCCGGCAGCAGGGCCGCGGCCTAGGCCTGCAGTTTTGCTTTGATTGAACTCGGAATACGTAATGCGAAGGCAGATACTGGCCGTGGAAAGCTTCGAGCAGCTCCGAGGCTCAAGAGCTCTCTGGGTGACACACTGACACGAGACGCCGAGCGGCCCAAGCGGCCGGGTACAGGGCCAGCCGCAGTTAACATCTGAGCGAGGCAGGGCGCGCGCGGGGCGCTGCGCTATATAACGTAGTCGCCGATATAGTCGTCGAGGGTCTGGTCCATCCCCTGCGCCCCGCCCCGTGTCGGGCCCGGGCCGGGGCGGGGCGCGGGAGGGGGCCGGGGGAGGTGGGAGGCGCCCGTCCCCCCGGGCACCTTGGCGGGCTCCATGTCCTTGTTGCGGCCAAGAACGCGCGCCGGCACCCCCACCTGGCCGCCCAGCACTCAGGCCCCCGCCCCGTGCCGCCGGCGCCGCAGAGTGGCCGCCCCGCGCGCACCGCCGTCACGTGAGGGGGTATGCTCTTCAGCACCAACGACCCCGCCCCGATCTTGGACCCGTCCCCGATCTGCACGGGGGGTACGGGATTCAGAGCCGGGGGCAAGGCGGTTGCTGGTGCTCGACGCACCGTGATGTTGCCCAGGACAGTGACGTTCGCGGCCAGCAGTACCCCGTTCCCGATCTGTACCCAGCTAAGCGATCCGATTCGGATCAAAAGGGGTACGGGCGCTCAGCACCTTCGGGTGCCGGTCGCCCGTTTCCTTGCCGGTACCCCCAAGCGTGACGCCGTGCAGGACTGGGGACGCAAAGGAATCAGGGGGCGCAAAGGGCCTGGAGGGGTGGCGCGGAGTACAGGCGCACTAGAGACATCGTCACCGATGACCGCCGTCTCTGCGCGTACCCTTTTCAGCCGATTCCTGAGGGGTACTCCAAAATGCGAGCAGCGGGAAAGCGCAGCGAACCGCCGATCACAACGCCCGTCGCGTGGTCGAGCTGAGTAGGGCAGATGGTGAGGGGTACTGAAGAAAAAGGGGGGGGGGGAGAGGGAGGAGGGAGGGGAAGGGGAAGACGCACGAGGATCCCCTTCCCAACGCGCGCAGCGGGGTGAATGTCCACGTGGAAGCAGTCGCTGATCCGGGACTGGCGCCCGGGCACGCTTTAGAGGGGAGGGGGGGGTGGGGGGTGGGGGGGAGGGGGACGCGGCGGTCCCCGGGGTACAGGACGCGAGCGCGCACCTGGAGGGCGAGCGCGAGGGGGATACGCTCGCGCTGCCACAGCGCGTGCGCCACGCGGTGCGCCTGCACGGCCTGGGGTACGGCATCGGCGCCGGGAGCACAGGGACGGGGCGTGGGAGGAGGGGAGCACCTGGAAGCCCTTGAAGTACAGGAGGGCCTGGCTGTACCCTCGGCACGCCGGATCCCGTGCCTTGACGGCCTGTGGCGGTGCAGAGCTCGGAGGGGGCGCGGACAGCGCCCGCGAGGGGGGTACGCGCGCACGCGGAGGTCGGCGCGGTACGCGTCCTGGATGCCGGGGTCGCTCCTGATGACCTGCTTGAAGAGCTGCGGGGGGTGTCGCAGAGGGACGAGGTCGGCAGGCGGGTACGGCGGCGCCGCGCGGGGCGGGGCGGGCACCTCCATGAGCTGCGTGGCGAGGAGGGTGGGGGAAGCCAGCTTGTTGGCGAGGTGAAAGGCCTGCGCGCGGCGCAAGGCGGCCCTCAGCGGCGCGCTCAATTCGAAGCGACGCGCTCCGAAGCGGGCCGCACGAGGGAGTCGTCGAGAGAGCCTGCGGCGCGGCGGGCGGGCGGGCGGGCGCTCAGCGGCGCCCCAGCGACGCGCTCTCAGTGGCGCCGGGCCTTGAGGGGGGCGGGGCGCACTGTGGGCGAGGATGACGGAGTAGAGGAACGAGGCAAGCGCCGGCTCCTGCTGCGTGTCCGCCTTCGCCTCCGCCCGGATCTCCTCCCACAGCTCCCCCTGCCGGGCCCCGCGCGTGCGTTCAGACGGCTCCAGCACGAGCGAGCGGCGCGGGGGCATGTACGTCGTCCAGGCTCTCCGGCGGCCGCGCGGAGCTGGTGATGGCCGGTCGCTCTGGCGCCGCCGGCGCGCCGGACGCGGCGCCGGCGAGACGGCCAGAGCGGAGCGGCAGGACTGCCGCGCGGCCGCAGAACCTCCTAGCGGATGCAGAGAGCCGCAAATGGGCCGCCTCGCCCGCGCCGCATCCCAGAGCGCCGCGAGCGCCACGAACAGAGCGCCGGATGGCGCTCCGGCGCGTGCCTGGGGCCGCGCATGCGGTCTTAGCTTCGGTCCATGGCCAACGACTCGGCTGGCCGCTGACTAGCACCGGCGCGGCGAACAGCATTGCATGAACCTATTCGAACCTGTACCCCGAAGCCACCGGTCAGAGCAGCACATCGGCAAGCCGCGGCGCGGCGAGCAGCGATCTGCGGCACGGTTTGAGGCGGGTGGCGCTCGGGGCGGCGCGTGCCGCCGCGTTGGCCAATGGACCGCATCGTCAACCAGCGGAGCCTGCAGGTCCTGAAGTACGTCCCGCGCTCCGCATCGCATCAGCCGCCGCTGAGGCGCGTACGCGCGCCCCGCAGCTACTACGCGAACCTCAATGACACGGCCGAGCTGTACTCGCACCGCCACGAGATCCACGACCGGGAGCCGAGCACGAGGCACAGGGAAGCGGCACGCGACCAGCCGCTCTTCGTGCGCCCCGCAGCGCCGCTCGGCGAGCCGCCGCCGCCGCTCTCCCGTCTGACGTGTGGTTCGCCGCCTCCGATCCGCGCCCTCGCAGCGGCGCATCCTGGCGTATTGGACGGACTCGGAGCTGCTCGTGTCATTCGTATACCTCGCGTCGCTCGGGATCCTCGGCGGCTGCCTCGCCATCCTCTACAGGTCCGCCCTCGCCGCCGCCGGCCGCGCCCTGCCCCTCCCGCCCCACCGCCTGCCCCGCGACGCGCGCGGCGCAGCTTCATCGAGGAGAACATCGTCCACCTGCACAACCTGCTGGGCGGCGACCCGGAGCTCTCCTGGGTGCGAATTCGAATTCGATGCAAGAGCACCGCTGCTTGGGCGAGGCGGCGGGGGGCGGGGGCCGCGCAGGTCCCCCCCGGCCCTGCCTCGTTCGTGGCCTTCGTCGCGCACACCGTCTTCTTCGCCGGGCTCGCCGGGGCGACCCCCAAGCTCCTGACCCCCCACGGCGCCGGCTCCGGTGCCGGCCCCCGCCGCTCCACGCCTCCTCCCCTGGGGATCCCTCACGGGGCGGGGCAGGCATCCCGGAGCTGAAAGCGATCCTGTCGGGCATCATTCTGAACAAGTACCTCACCTTCCGCATGCTCCTCACCAAGGCGCCCGCCCCGCGCCCGGCCTCGACCCCGCGGCCCCGATCCGACGCCGCTCCCCCGCAGTTCTTCGGCCTCATCTTCGCCGCCGGCGGCGGGCTCTTCACCGGCCGCGAGGTGGACCCCGCATACCGCCCGCTTCCGCCCCCCGCGCGCCCCCCGACCCTTCCCTCTCCTCGCCGCCTCTCCGCAGGGCCCCTTCGTGTGCCTGGGGGCGTGCGTGGCGCACCTACTCTGCAGGCGCGCCCCTGCCCTCCGCTCCCTCCTGGCGAGTAGAGGCGCCGTTGGACTCACGCGGGGCCCGTGGCCTCAGCCTGCCGGTCTTCCGGGGCAAGTTCCTGCGCAACCAGCGCCAGCACCTCTCCATGCTCGCCGTCGGCGCCGCCGTCGGTGCGCCGCCCACAGGCCCCGCCCCGCTGCCGCCCCGCCTCCTCTCAAGGGCGGGGGCGGGGGCGGGCAGGGATCGTGTCGACCTTCGGCTCGGCCATCGGCGGCGTCCTCTTCAGGTGCCGCCCCCGGCCCGAGGCCCCCGCGAGGGCCCCACACCAGCTCGCCCCGCCCCGCCGGGGCCCACGAGTAGCCTCTAAGAGCTCGCCCACGAGCACGCTTCCCCGGCCCGCTCTTGCGCCGCCGCTGAGCGCTCCGCAGCATCGAGACGACGGCGACCTACTACATGGTCCGCGACATGTGGAAGGCAGGCCCCGCCCCGCCCCGCCCCCTGCCCTCGTCGTGAACGCGCGGGGCGGCGGGGCGCACAGTGCTTTTTCTCGTCCCTCGTCGTCTCCCTCCTCTACGCCTACGTCCGCTTCTCCGGCAAGGCGCGCCGCCGCCGCGCCGCGGGGGCCTCGGCCCCGAGGGAGGCGCTGAGGCGGCTTCGGGGGCGGGGGCAGGTGTCGGCGGTGGAGGGGACCTCCTTCGAGCAGGCGCGCCCCGCGCGCCGCCCTCGGCGCCGCTGCGGTCCGACGGGGTCGGGGGGCGGGGCAGGTGCGGTGGACGTGGGAGGCGGGGCTCTTCGTGGGGGTCGGCCTCCTCGCCGGCCTCTCCGGCGCCGCCTTCAACCTCCTCGTCCGCCGCGCCGGCAAGGCCCGCCCCGCCCCGCCCCCCGCCCCGCCCCGCCGCGCCCCCTCCGCGCCCCCTCCGCGCCCCATGGGCGGCGGCAGGCGAAGAAGAAGTGGCGGTGGACCCGCGAGAGCCGCATCGGCATCCTGTCCGCCCCCTCCCCCTCCCCTCTCTTCCCCTCTTTCCCGGCTCCGCGCTGACTCGCCTTCTCTCCTCCCCCAGCTGCGTCTGGGGCCTGCTGGTGGGGGCGATCTCGTACCCCCTGGGACCCTTCCTGCGCAACACCTTCGACGAGTCGATGAACGCGCGCCGCGCCCTCCCCTTCCCCCTCCCCCGCGCCCCGCGGGGAGGCCGCCTCAACGGGTGTGCGGGCAGGACCTGTTCACGCACGAGAGCCTCGCCGAGCGCCGCCCCGAGTGGTGCCCGCCGCCCCCGCCCCTGCCCACCCCCGTCCCCCCCTCCTCTCCTCCCCCTCCTCCTGCCCCTCCTCCATTCATCAAAGAAGCTCGAGCTCCCATAAAGCCAGCTTCCGTCTACATCGTGCTTTACGCGAGCCCATGCTTGCATAAAGCACGGTACAGGCGCCTGCTCCCCTGACGCGCCTGCGCAGGTTCGTGGCGGGCGCCGGGTCGATCGTGCCTGCGCTGCTGCTGCACGCCTCCGCCCGCCTCGTCCTCACCGCCCTCACCGTCACCCTCCCCATCCCGTCCGCCCCCCACTGCCCCCGCGGCCCCTCTCCCTCCCCCCCCGACCAGCCCCCGCTCCTCCCCCCCAGGACGGGCATCTTCGTGCCCTCGCTGACCTTCGGCGCCGGCTTCGGGCGCGCCTACGGCGAGGCCCTCGCCCTCCTCGGTACCCCGCCCGCTTTCCACCCCCTCGCCCTCTCAGGCCGCCCCCCGCAGGCGCCACCTCCATCGCCCCGGGCATCTACGCCCTCGCCGGTCCCGCCCCCCTCCTCACCCCCCCCCCTCTCTGACGATGTACCCCCCTACCGCGCAGGGGCGGCGGCGGCGTGCACGGGGACGACGCACTCGATCGCGGTGGCGGTGATCCTCCTCGAGATGACCGGCCAGGCCCGCCACCCGCCCGCCCTCTAGCTTAGAGGCCCCGCCCCAGAGGCCTTCAGGGGGCAGGCGCGGGGCGCGTCGCCTTCGCGGGCCCCGCCCCGCCCCCCGCCCGCTTCCGACACCGGCGGCCCCCGCAGATCTACCACCTCCTCCACGTCCTTGTCGCCGTCGTGCCTACCCCCCGGCCCGGCCCCGCTGTGTCCCCCTGACCACACCTCAGCTGGTGGCATACGGCGTGACGACCTCTCTCTCCCCCTCCTACTACGAGAACGCCCTCGCTGCATACAAGTGTGTACCCCCAGAGAGCGGGGGTACACGCGGGGTGCCTGATGCGCCGGCGCCCGCCCCCGGGCCGCCCCCCGCAGCATCCCCTACATGCCCCTGCTCCGCCCCGCCTCCACCAAGGTCTCTTCCCCCCCTCGTCCCCACCGTTCTCCCCCGGCCCGGTACCCCCCTCGACCCCCCCGCCTCAGGAGACGGCGCACGACGTGATGGTGCGGGAGCCGATGCTCCAGTGGCTCGCCCTCGACTCCCCCCTCTCCGTGCGCCCGTACCCCCCCCCTCCCCCTCCTCTCCAACCCCTGCTGCACCCAGGACGTGCTGGAGTCGCTGCGGCGGAACAGGGACTTCCACGCCTTCCCCCTCGTCCTCTCCACCCGGTCCGCCCCGCTCGCCTCTGCCCTCTGGCCTCCCCCGGGGCGCTCAGGGCTGGGGGCGGCGGGGCGGGGCAGGTCGCGGCGCCTCGTCGGCGTCGCCACGCGGGCCTCTCTCGAGCGCGCCCTTCAGGTCAGAGGGGGAGGGGAGGCGGGGGAAGCGAGCGCCGTGACCGCAATCGACGGGACGCTGCCGGCTGACGGGGGGCGGCGGGCAGGAGGCCGGCCTGGTGGCGCGGGGGCGGGGCGCCGGGGAGGCCGACCCGACGGTCACCTGGCAGCGCTTCCACGTGCGATGCCGGGGGGCGGCCAAGGCGATGGCGAGCGCTCCCCTGAGCGCGCCCCCGCGCAGGACCGCTTCCTCAGGAAGGTCGGCGTGCGGGACGGGCCGGGGCCCGACGCGGGGCTGGGGCCCGGGTCCCCGCCGCGCGTCGGCCCTGCGGATGCGGCCGCCGGCGTGGGCGAGGTACAGCCCTGCACCCCCTCGCCGTCCCAGGGGGCTCATTCGGGAGGTACAGGAGCGGGAGGCGCCGCGGAGCGAGGGGCCCCGACCCCCCTCCGGGGCTGCCAACGATCTCGTAGAAGGGGTACCCCCCTTCCTCTAGCCATGCCCCCCTCCTGCCCGACGCCCGGCCCCCGCAGGCCGATGCGCCGCCCGTTTCGCCCCCCGGCCCTCCGTCCGCGACGAGCAGGTGCCGTACCCCCCTGCCCTCCCGCCCACCGTTCCCCTCTGATTCTGGGGTAGGGGCGCGCTCGCGTCCTTCGAGGAGGGGGGTCCGCTGTTTCCGGACGACTCGCCCCCCGAGGGGCCCCGCAGGCGGCCCCCGGGAGGGGGTGCAGGTGACGAGGTATGCGGAGGAGCGGGGCGGGGGGTACGGTCGTGTACTCACGGCAGGGCAGGACCCCCCGTCGGCGCGGCCCCTTGGCGCCTGCTCCCCGAAGTACGACCCTGCACCCCTCCAGATCTCCGAGTGTACCCCCCTCACCAAGGTAAGCCGTGCCGTACCCCCACCTGCCCCGGTTCGAATCCGCGCAGATCCACTTCTACTTCACAATGCTCGCGTGCAACGCGCTGTACGTCACGGGCCCCGGGGGAACACTGGTCGGCGTCCTCACGAAGCGCATCCTGATCGCGGCCTCGATGCGGTAGCCTCATGAGCCCCCTGTACCCCATAGTACTAGAAATAGTCTGTTCTCCTGTGTGCAAATGTTTTACTGCATCTATGGCCTTCGCTGCACCGAATCGACTGATCATGTGAAATGTCATATGTGCTAAGCTCGCATGCTCCGGTTCTGTACGCCGAGGACTATACTACGATAGCTACTCCCTGCGGGGATGCCTGTCTGGATCTACACAATCTAGCTCAAGGTGCGCCGCCCCGAGTCGGGGGCCGGCCCGGCCGGGCGGTCACACTTCGGTCGTGTAGGTCGGGGCGCTGCCGCCGGCCCATCCCGCGAGGGCCGTGCCCTGCTTCTCCACATACGCCCGCTTGTTCTGCCGCTTCCTGCGAGGCCCCCCGGGCGTAACCAAACACGCCGCGCTGACGGCGCCGATGAGATCGCGAAGCGCACTTGTGTATTTGGTACGCGCAGATGAGGATGAAGACTAGCGCGATGAAGGCGGCCGTCGCTATGAACATTCCTGCGGGGCGCGCCGCGGTGAGCTGCGCTGGCGGACGCCAGGCGTGGGACGTGGCACGCGGACTGCCCGCACCGATCATCGTCCAACCGAGGCCC
The DNA here is from genome assembly GCA_004431415.1 of Cyanophora paradoxa. Lineage (NCBI taxonomy): Eukaryota > Glaucocystophyceae > Cyanophorales > Cyanophoraceae > Cyanophora > Cyanophora paradoxa. Next base: position 170,659 of record QPMI01000640.1, read on the forward strand.
TGCGAGGAAAAGACAAGCGAACGTCAGCGCGAGGGCGTGCGAGGCCTGGGGACACGCGGCGGCGTCGACAGGGAAGGCAGTGTTTCGGGCCGGTTGGCCCGCGTACACCAGCAGCTATCCGGGGTCGCCGGGCGGAGGCCTCGCGGATGCGCGAGAAGGATAGATCCCGGGCTCCCTTCACGACGCTGCGACGCGACGCCGCGGCGACGAACCTTGTCCAGACGGTGGCTTTCGTGGTGGGACGGCGCCCCCGCTTCGGCGCCGGTTCCCGCGCTGCTGCTGCCGCCAGTTTCGGCGCTGATGCTCGCCATCGTGAAACGAGCCGCCGGTCAAGCGTGCACTAGACTGGGCCTCGATAAACGGACTCCCGAAAGCGCGGTTTGCGTTTCGACGCTCGGTACAGGCTGTTCGATTCGGGAAATGAGCTGCGTGCTCGGCGGCGGGGCACAAGGGGCTCAAAGGACCGCTGGTTGGACCAGGTGGGGGGTACGCAACCAATTCCGCACCGCTCCCGCCCAGCGGCACGATCGATCGCTCGTTCGCAGCATCGCAGCGCTCGCGCTTCGCAGACCCAACGCTTTACTGCCTGTACATGTGTGTGTCAGGTGCAAGCTCCATGCGGCGATGCTGGCAGCGATGCAAATGCAAAATCTTGAAACTTTGCTGCAGGTCGATCCCTGCGGCGTGTACAGGGAGGAATTTGACATCGGCGCCAGCGGTAGCGCTGCGGCCATCATATCGATCAAGCTCGAGGCGTGCGGGCACAAGCTCGAGGGGGCCGATCCCGCCTCGATGGCGGCAGCTCGCCGCGCGTCTTCTGCCCGTTCCCCTTCGCCAACTGCAGCAAGGAAATCGAACTTGAGCCCGCCGCCGCGCCGCCGCTCACCCGCCGACTCGGATCCAGGGCTGCCCCCTCGTCTCGTTTAAGCCAGGCGAAGATGTGACCAAGTGCCCCTCGTGCAAGCGGCCCGTCTGCCGGCGCTGCGCCGGGTCGGTGTGTGCGCGGCCCGCTAGACGCTCTCGCATCGATTCGAGCAGTGAAGACTCGCTCACGGCGGCGCAGGAGCACCCGGACGGGGCCTGCCGGCCCCCTCCGGAGCCCCACGATGCGATGGCGGAGGATCTCGGCCCCCTCCCAGCGCACGTCAAGGTACCCGGCGCCCCGCCCCGCCCAGCCGGCCCGGCAGCCGAGGCGGCGCGGCGCACACACGTCGCCCCTCGACCGCCCCCCCTCAGGCGTGCTCCTCCTGCAAGGCTCCGATTGAGCGTATCAGCAACTGCGACCACATCGTATCCTCCCCTCATTCCGAGTTCACTCGCCTCCCTGCCCGTGTCGCGATCGCGACCTTACCCCCGCAGACGTGCCGGTGCAAGCACCAGTTCTGCTGGCAGTGCCTGACCTCCCACCTGTGCGCCCCCTCCGCCCCGCACCGAGCCTCGCCCCGCTCAGGCCGCGTTCAGGGGCCACACGCCATACTGCCCGCTTGTCCTGCCCACACCCCTGAATACGCCGCGAGGGCCCCCGAGCACGTGCCCCGACCGCCCGACGCGGACTGGGTGGAGCGTTCCGACGAGGCGCTCCGAGGCCGCGAGCTGCGGCGCGCCGGCGAGATCCTCGGGGTGCGCGTACGCCACCCCCCGGGGCGGAGCACGCCGGCCGGGGCCGACGATGGCGGGGGCGCAGGGGGCGGCAGCGTACCTGGAGGGGCGGGCGGGGCAGGAGGCCGGCGCGCTGGAGCTCGGGCGGGCGCTCGGGCGCATGGCGAGAGCCCTCGCTGCCCCCGCCGCCGTCGGCGATCGCGATGCCGTCTCCTTCCACCGCGCGCGCCACGCCTCCGACCCCGCCCGGCCTGTCCGCCCCGGCCTCGGGCCCTTCGTCACGCGCTTCCCTCTGGCTGCCCCTGCTGCGCGCCGTCCGCGCGCTCGATGCCGCCGTGCGTCCCCGCGAGGATCGCTTCGAGCGGCCCGTGCGCCCCCCGCCGGTGGCGCGGCGGTGCGCGGGCCGTGACGGGGCGGCAGGGGTACGTGGAGCTGGCGGAGGAGCGCCTCCTCCTCGGCCGCGCGCTGTTGCTGCGCATCGGCGGCGCCCACGAGGCCGTACCCCTCCTCCAGGCGCATACGCAGGCCAGCTCTGTAGCCCCGGCCCCACGGCTCATGTTCTTCCTCCCGCAGGAAGCCCTCAAGGATCTCCGGGCGGCAAACGGCGCCGCCTCGACGCCGGCGGCCGTCGCTCTCGCGGCCGCCTCCCTCTCCCACGCCCTCGCGGAGGCCAGCGACCCCGGCGCGGCCTCCCGCGCGGCCCTCGCGGCCTGCAGGCCCCTGCAGCCCGGCCCCGAGCCTCCGCTGGCGCCGCGCGCAGACGGCGGTGGTGGTGGTGGCCGCCGCGCCGGGCGGGCCGCCGCCGGATCCCGGAGGCGAGGCGGCCGCCTGGCGCGAGGCGCGCGCCGCCCTCGACGCCGCCGCCGCCGCCGCCGCCCGCGCCCCCGGTGCAGCGCCCCCGGGGGCGGCTGCAGCGGGGGTCCCGTCGTGCCGCGCCCCCGGGGCGGCTGCAGCGGGGGTCCCGTCGTGCCGCGGGGCGCGCGGCAGCGAAGCTGGGGCGCTCTGGCGGCGGCGCTGGGCGCGGCGCACCCGCGTGCGGCGGCGGCGGCGCGCGTCGCCGACGCGCGGGTGCGACCTCCAGGTGCGACCTCGCAACGACTCCCGCGTGAACTTCGGCTCGTTAGCTCATCAGAGCTGCATGGCGATCGTCGTTCGAGGCTCGCTGACGCGGGGCGCGCCGCGGGGCAGGAGGCGGAGGAGGACGGCGTGGGGGCCCTCGCCTGCTTCGCCGAGGAGTGCGAGCGCGAGCTCTGGGAGGCCCTGGACGCCGCCCGCGCCGCCCGCGCTGCCCTCGCCGCCCCCGCCCCCCGCCGCTGCCGCGAGAGCGAGCTCCGCCCCGCCCCTCGCTCCGCCTGATAACCCCGCGCCATGCTCGCCATCCCCCGGCCTATCCTGGAGTCCTAGCGCACTCCTAGCCCCCGCGCCCCCCAAGCCCCGCCAGGAGCAAATCGAGCAGCCTTATCCTTCCCCCGCGTCGCAAACCATCCCGCAGGCTGACTTGGAGGCTGCGCGGCGGGAGCGCGGGCACGGGAGCGCGGGGGCAGCCCTCCCCGCGGCCGCCTTCGCGGAGGCGGCCGTGGCCGCGGGGCGCCGCCGCGCCGCCCCCGAAGCCCTCGAGGTGCCTTCCCCCAGCAGGCCCCGCCCCTCGCTCCTTCGCTCTAGATCTCCTGAGCCTCACGCTTCTTCCCCAGCAAGCGGAGGCGGCGCTGGAGGCGGCGCCCGAGCACAAGCCCGACGCCGAGCTGCGGGACTGGGGCGCCGCGAGCTTCGCCGCCCTCGCCGCCCGCGCCGCCCTCCGCCACCCCGACGCGCCCCTCGTCGACGCCCCCGCCGAGCTCGAGGCGAGCGCCTAGACGAATGCAGTTTGAATAAAGGCTGAGGCGGCGGCGTGCGGTTAGCTTTCGATCGATATCAGCACTTTGCATGTGCACGTGCAGCGTTTTTGGAATCGGTCTCGCTTCGAATTCGGATTCTATACTCACAAACACCGGAGCGCCTTTCAAGCTCAAGCTAACGGCGGCCCGCGTTTGAGTTCGAATGCTGCGCCGCCTCGAGCTCACCGCCGCGCCGCCGGCTGAGCCTCCTCCGCAGAGACGACGCAGGAGCGCCCCTCCCAGTTCGTCGCTCCGCACTGCACGCGCCGCGAAGCCGCAAGTGAATTAGACGGCGCAGCGCGCGATCCAAGATCGAGAGCCCAAGGAATCCGAACTCGCGATCGAGCGGCCGCACCGAGCAACGCTGCTCCGGGGGCACGCTCGCTTTGACGGATTCGACGTGCACTGCACATGTGCAGAAGAGGGGGCGCGTCAAAGCTTAAGACACAGCTGCAGGCGCGCGGAGTTGGGGTTTGGGTTTGGGTTTCGGGCGCACTCCCGCAGCCCGTCCAGCTCGTTTTGCCGCACTGGGAGCTGCGGGAGGCGCGTCAGCTGCAGGGGCAGTGGGCGAGGCGTTGATCCCCGCCGAGGCGAGCGCCTGGCGCCCGCGTCACGCATAGCGCAGCAACACAAAGGCCGTTGGCGGGCTAAGAAGAGCAGGATCCGGAATGGATGATAGCTAACGCTCGCAGCTTCCGCCCTGGCATCGACGGCACCGACGTGGCGCATGGGCGAGCTCGAGTGTTCGGCGGCACCGACGTGGGCGAGGCGACGACCCAGCCGCGAGGCGACGACCCAGCCGCGTGGCTTCTACCGAGCACCATTCTCTCAAAAGAACGCCGCACGCACCACTTGCACGGGCTGCACATTTTTGCTAAGGCTTGCTTCGAAACAACCGCACGCCGACTGAGCGTCGCGCGTCCGACTCGCGGGGCCGGGCGGGTACACGAATGACTGTTAACCTAAGAGAACTACGTATACACTTCTCTACCCAGTGTACGGGGGTCGACACACGAAGTTGGCCAGCGGCCTAGCGTCGAAGCCTGCTTATCCATAGCACGCGGCTACACGCCAATGCGCTTCATCGACGTTGGGGTGAACCTGAACGATGACATGTTCGCGGGTGTCTACAACGAGAAGAAGGCAAGTGAAGCGCCGCGCTCCTCCCAGCTCTTCGCGCGTGCCGATCGCCCGGACAGGCGCACGACCCGGACCACGATCTGATCCTGAAGCGGGCGCGGGAGGCGGGTGTCGAGCGGGCGATCGTCACCGCCGGCTTCTGGGAGGAGTGCAACGCGGCGCTCGAGCTCGTGAGGCGCCTGGCGGACGTCGAGGGCGCCCCGCGGCTCTACAACACGATCGTGCGCGCGGGCCTTCCACCGCTTCCCACCGCACGCGCCCTCTCGTGCTCAGGCAGCGCCGCATGCGCAGGGTGTGCACCCGACGCGGTCCGCTGGGCCCGGGAGCGAGGCGCTTGGCGTCTCTCCAGAGTTGCTTACGCGTACGCCGGCGCCGCAGGTGCCAGGAGTTCGAGACGGCGGAGGGAGGGCCCGACGCGCACCTTGCCCGCCTGCAGGAGCTTATCGAGGCCAACAGGGGCCGGGTGAGCAACGCCTGTACCCTCGACGCCTGCACTCCCGCAATAGCACCCAACCGCCCCGCGTCGCAGGTTGTTGCGGTCGGGGAGTGCGGGCTCGATTACGACCGGCTCCACTTCTGCCCGAAGGAGGTCCAGCTGAAGTGCGCCGTACCCCCACTTCGACCGCTCGAAGCTTATACTCCTCTTTCGAAGGCACTTCGAACGTCAGTTCGAGCTGGCTGAGCGCACGGGGCTACCCCTCTTCCTCCACAAGCGCGCCCTTACCGCCGCGTCACCCGCCGCAAACCCCGCCGCGCACCCTCCTTACGCGTACCACCAACACGCAGCCGCGCGACCGGAGACGATTTCGCGGGTTCCAATCCTCCCACGCCTGTGGCCTCGCCTGCCTGCCCGCTGCCTCACTCGAACCCGCCCCCTCTCCGGTATCCCCCCCGGTATCCCAGACCTAGTGCGGAGGAACCGGCATCGGTTCAAGAGCGGCGTGGCGCACTGCTTCACGGGGGGGCTGGAGGAGGCCCGCGCCCTCATCGATCTCGACCTCTACATCGGTGGCCCCCGCGCCCCCTCCCCCCGCCCCTCGCACGCTGCGATCTAAGCGGTGGGGCGGGAAGGCGTCACGGGCTGCTCGCTGAAGACGGAGGAGAACCTGGCGGTCGTGCGCGAGATCCCCCCGGAGCGCCTCATCCTCGAGACCGGTGCCCCCGCCCCGCCCCCGCCTTCCGCTCCCGCCCCCCCCCTCCTTGAGTGCGGACGGCAGACGCGCCGTGGTGCGACATCCGGCCCACGCACGCGGGGTACAAGCATGTCCTCACGCAGTGGCCCTCCGTCAAGAAGGAGAAGCGCGCTCCGGCGCCGCGGCGTGCCCCCCGCCCCCTCCCTCCTTGAATCGGCCCGCAGGTTCGAGCGGGGGAAGACGGTCAAGAACCGCACGGAGCCCTGCCACATCCGGCAGGCGAGCTCGCGTACCCCGCTCCCTCATACTTCCCGTTCTGAAGTGTACCCCCCGCAGGTCGCGGAGGTGGTGGCGGGGGTGCGCGGGGAGGAGCCGGCGGCGCTGGCGGCGGCGGCGTACGAGAACTCCATGCGCCTCTTCTTCCCGTCCGAGCTCTAGCCGGCCGCGGCGCCCGCAGCCGAGCGCTATAGCTAGCATTCACTTCATTGTTGATGCCACAACGACGCCCCACGAAAAGAAGTTTGCATCTTCGAATTCGAGTCTGAAGCGCAAACTTGAGAGATGCATTCCATTCCATTCACTTTCGCCCGCGCGGTGCTTTGCCGCGCTACGCCGGCAGGGAGGGGGATGGTGCCTGCGCGGGCGGGGTGCCAGCCGCGAGGCGCGCCTTCTTGCTGCGCTCCCGCTCCTCCCTCAGCCGGTTCTGCTGCTCGAAGTGCTCCAGAGCCCTGCCGCCCGCGGCTGCGTGAGAGGGGGCGGCGCGGTCTAGGGGCTCTCGAATCGCTATACGATCTGGGGGGCACCGGTCGAGGGACTGGGTGATGGGCATGAGCATGGGGCAGAGGCGCGCCCGCTGCTCGCCCGGCACGCTCCCTCCCAGCGCCCGCACGTTGTCGTAGAGCTGCCGGCACGGTGACTTAGCCATGGAGGGGGGAGGGCCAGCGCACTGCACCTGGGACATCGCCTGCGTGATCTTTTCTGCCCTCTGCGAACGCGTCCGAGGAGGAGGGATCAGAAGACTGCGAGGCGGGGGGGAGAACTGACTGGGCGCGCCGCTTGGAGGAAAGGGGCTGTGATGGGGTAGCACGCCCAGAAGTGCCGCAGCAGCTCGCACGAGTGCGCGAAGTGCGCCTGCGGGGGGCCGCCCCGGCCTCAGCAGCGCCCCCGGATAGCGCGCGCTGACCCCGGCGGCGCGCCTTCAGAGCGACGGCGAACTCGGAGGGGGTGCGCAGGTCGGCGTCCTCGGCGCCGCGCGCCGCCCGCGCGGAGAGCGCGTTCTGCTGCGTCTGCTCCGCCAGCACCTGCCACCGGCCTCGCCGCGCGCGCGGGAGCGGCGCGGGGGGCCCGAGGCGCGGACCTTGGAGGCGAGGGCGTCGGGCACGATGGCGCTGCGCAGGCTGAGCAGCGGCGCGCTCCCCTCCGGCCCCGCCTCCAGCCCCGTCCTCAGAGCCTCCAGCCGCCCCTCGAACGCCGCCAGCATGCGCGCCGCCTGGCGCCCCCTCAGGCGGGAAGGGCAGCCCGAACGAGAAGTGCGCGCGCCTGCTCGGGGGTCGGGGGCGGCTCCTCCACGGGCGCCGCCCGCTGGCTCGCGAAGGCCGACGCCGCCCCGAACGGCGTCGACGCCTGCTCCCAAAGTGAGGAGGCGAACCAAGGAGAGGGGGGCCGGGGTACGTATGCCTGCGGCGGCGGCTCCGGCGCCGCGTTTGCGTGGGCGTCGAAGTACCGTCGCGGGTCCTGCGGGGAGCGTGGGCCGCCGGCGCCGGGAGGCAGACAAGGGGGTACCGCGATGCGGAGGGGCAGCAGCGCCGGCGGCGCCTCCTTCTCCAGGTCCTGTACCCCCGGCCCCGGCGTGAGGAGTCGCGAACCCCCCGTAGTGCCGGGCCGGGCGGACCTTGAGCCGCAGCTGCTCGGCCACCTTCTGGTGGGTGTCCTCCGCCGCCTGCTGCACCCATCAGCGCCCCGCGGCCAAGTCTCCGTGCCCCCCCCTCCCACCTGGGGGGGCGGAGTAGCGGCGGGGCGGCCCTTGGCGGGGGGCGGGGCCGGCGGCGCCTGCGCCTGCGCCTCGCGCGCCGCGACGGCGTCCTCCGACTCCAGAATCAGCGCCCCGTGCCTGCGCCGCCGCCTCAGGCGGCCCCGCCCGCGCCCGCCCTGCCGCCCGCGAGGCGCGCCTGTTGAGGGTGCGCAGCACGCGGGTGCGCTCCTTGGAGGGCGGCGCCGGCGGCTCGGTGCGCACGCCGTAGCCCTGCGGCGGCGGGGGGGCGTGAGGGAGGCGGGGGGCGGGGGCGGGGGCGGGGCGGGGCGGGCCTCGGGGAGGCGGTCGTCGGCGGCGAGGTTGACGGTCGGCTCCAGCCGCCGCACCTTCGCCTTCAGCTCCATCGCCAGCGCTGCCACCCGCGTCGCCCGGAGCGGAGGAGAGCCCCCCGCCCCGCCCCGCCCCGCCCCGCCCCGCGCACCGCTCGTGTCCTCCTCCAGGCACTTCGCGAAGATCGGGTCGATGTTGGCTACCGAGAGAGACCCGCCCGCCGTCCCGTCCTGCCGTTCCGAGCCCACGCATCAGCCCGGGACCCGCCGAGCTCGTGCCTGACGGGGCGGCCCTCGCAGGGCGGCGCCTTCAGGGCGCTTCTCAGCCGACGGGCTGTGAACCCGCCTATGGCGCCTCTGACCCCGCCTTGAGGCGCGCGCGCCTGGGCGTCGCTTGCGCGGTCCCTGAAGAAGTATTTCGACTGGAAGTAACGCGTCCAGAACTCTTTCTCGCTGAGCTGCTCGGAGGTAGCGAGGCGCCGGCCAGCGCAGCTCAGCGCAGAAAGCTGGGTAAAAGATGCGTCGGGCACCTTGTGCGGCACGTTCTGCAGGTACGCGCGGTGCACCGCCGGCGTCTCGACGAAGATCGCGTGGATGACCTGTTGAAGACAGCACAGCGGTGGGTACAGTGGAAAGCTAGGAGGGTACACGTGAAAGGTGTGCGGGGCCCCTCTGAGGGGCGCGCGCGGGGCACGCGGACCTCCGGAGTGACACGGAAGTGGAGCTTGTTCGCGGTGTCCTTTCAAGTGCCAGTTCCCGGTCGGTCGGGGGTACCGCCCAGTGGGGGCGGGGGTACGGGGCCCGACCTGCTGGGGCTTGAGGTCCGAGATGAGCGCGTTGGGCATGCCCGTGCGCCTCGCGGCCTCCATCTCCTCCTCGCGCCTCAGCAGGGCCTGCGGCGGGGGTGAGGGGCCGGGGGCGGGGCCGGGGGCGGGGCCGGTGGGGGGGTGCGCGGGCCCTCCTGGAGTCCCAGAACTCGTCGTCGGTGACGACGCCGCCGCGGACGAGCTGCTCGTGCAGCCGCCGCAGCTCCCCGTCCCGCGCCAGCAGCTCCCCGCGCGCCCGCACCTCCCGCTCCGACACCGCCGCCGGCGCCGGCGGCGGCGTGGCCGCCGGCGCCGGCCGCTTCGGCGGCGGCCGCGGAGGGGCGGCCGCGGCGGCGGGTGGAGCGGGCGGGGCCGGGGAGGCAGCCGGGGCAGGGGCGGATGCGGACGGGGGCGGGGAGGAGGAGAGGCGGGGGGGCGGGCTGGGAGCGGGGCGGGGGACCTGGCCGTTGGCGTGGAGCAGGTCGGCGAGCAGGTCGCGGAACGAGTCGCGCTCGCGGTACGTCGCCTCCCGCTCCCGCGCGGCGTGCACGCCGAAGTCGAACGTGAACGGCCCCGCCGAGCCGCTGCTCGACGCCCCCTCCGGCGGGTTCACGTCCACGCGCATCATGATCGGCTTCGCGGGATCCTGCTTCGTGACCATGTAGCCTGCGCCGCGCTCGGCCGCAGCGGGGCACACGGGTTGGGTCGGCCGCAAACCTTTCATCGACGCGAGGGACACGCGCACGGAGGAAGTTCCCGGCAGCGCCTCCGTCCACGCGAGCGCCTCGCGCGTCAGCTCCAGCGTCCCGTTCTTCTTCTGGTAGCGGACCTGCACGGTACGGCGGCGCTCGATCGGGCGCCCGGCTCGACCGCCCGTGCACCAGGGCCGCACCATCTCTACGCGCTGCAGGATCTCCTCCATCGAGCCAGTGTCGGCGAGGGGGAGGGGGGCAGCTGAGTCCGGGTACGCGGAAGTTTGCCGGGTACGCGGCAGTCCGGGGTTTTCGGGAGTAACATGGCGCCGAAGTCGGGCATCGGTGCGGCTCTGCGATCGCTGGCGTAGCTGCGGATCTGATCTCTGAACCTTTTTGCAGCCGTTGGGCTCAACAAGGGCCACGTGACCACCAAGCGCGAGAAGATCGTGCGGCCGGCGAGCCGGAAGGGGGTCAGTCGCTCCCCAGCTAGTGTCTAGAGGCCTGCTGCACGCGGGCCTCGCGACCGCACGCCTCGCTAACCCGCTCCGGCCGCAGACTCTCGGCAAGCGCGTGAAGCTCATCCGCGAGGTGATCCGTGATGTGACTGGCTTCGCCCCGTACGAGCGCCGCATGCTCGAGCTTCTGAAGGTCGGCAAGGACAAGCGCGCCCTCAAGTTCGCCAAGAAGCGGGTCCGCTGTGCATGTGCTTCTCGAGCGCCGCCCCTCCTGACCCGATCGCAGCTCGGCACCCACATCCGCGCTAAGCGGAAGCGGTCCGAGATGGAAACCGCGCTCCGCCACATGCGTGCCAAGCACTAAGCTGCTTGTGCATGATCACGTGGTCGCCTACCTCGGCAATCCTGTATGGAGTTTCTGTGACTCCATCAATCAACCCCGGCATCAGATGTATCGCCGAGCACGCGGGGCCAGGCGCTATCGGGCGGCGAGCGAGCCCTGGCGGGGCGCTGTTTCCGGCTAGCAGCTTAGCTCTGAGCGGGGCGCCGGGCTTGGGCTCTGCGGCTCTTTCAGTCATCCCTTTTCCGCCTTTATCCTCCCGTTTCGTTCTACTTGCCCAATTAAAAACGGAGTGCGGGGGATGCAGACCCCCCGTGCCCTGTCCTGTCTTGGGCGACAGCGACTCTTCCATGTTCCTGTCGTGGGCGCTATACTAATGGCGCTTACGGTGACTTATTGGGGACAGTTCCCGCTGTTCTTCCACTATCTCTCTTTTCCCGTCTCCGTGCCCTTACGAAACAGCGGCATAGGAGCCCGCGGGCTCTGCCTATGCTCTGTTGACATTTTGTCATGGGCCAGAGGAATCGCTTCCAGGATCGTTCCAGTTGTGCTCTGTCGCTCTCCGGCGCAGCTGGTGGTTTACAATGGGCACATCTTCCACCCATTCTCTAGAAGCCCCTCTTTCGTTTGCCCAATTAAAAACGGAGTGCGGGGGATGCAGACCCCCCGCGCCCTGTCCTGTCTTGGGCGACAGCGACTCCTCCATGTTCCTGTCGTGGGCGCTATACTAATGGCGCTTACGGTGACTTATTGGGGACAGTTCCTCGCACTCGCCCCCGGGCCCCCCGATAGAGAGTCCTTTCACGACCCGGGCCCTGCGCTACGAAGGAAGCCCTCCAACCCCACTCGTGCTTGCCCATGCGGCTCCCAGCGAGTTTTCACGTGCACGTATACGTAGGCGTGTCGTTTCGAATTCACAAAGCTTAAGATAACCCGGATTCTCGGGCGTGAGATTCAGCTGCAGGCCTAGGGCCGGGCGAAAAAAATTGAAGACTAGTACTAGTATTGGCGGTGGCAATGCATGTCTTAAATTCATTAAGCTTGCAGACGTCCATATTTGTCTAGCCTAGATCCGTATATAAAATCTGCGGGGCCACAGTACGGCCCATCCCGTACCGCATTCAATCTAGTCAGTCTCCGGGTACCAGTCTAGCTCCAGACATCTCCTTTAAAGATTCTGAGGACGCCGGGATACGTGGACCATGGCGCCAGGCGGGCCCTCACACTCGCCCCAGCGTCCTTCTGTGGGGGCGTCAGGTGGACCTGATGGGCGGAGGGAGTAGAAGGGGGAGGGGTACGAGCCATGATCTTCTCGTGGAGAGCCCAAGACTCACGAGGAAGTAGCAAATCGCATTCTCTGGACCCAGAACCGGAGGAGGGGGAGGGTAGAAGTGTGAGCCGGGTACACAGCAAAGAAGGGCATTGTCTCGCGCACCGAAGGCACGTCGCGGGGCAGAAGTCGCCTACGTAGTGGGTCGCGGGTCAAATTTCGCAGGAGAGAGAGAGGGCGCACTCGAAGGAGATATCGACGTACCCCCTCCGTCCCCGAGGTACACGATGCGGGCCCATGACCCCTCTGCCAGGATCGAGCGGACGATGGAGCCTGCGGGGGCCATGGAAGAGGGTCGCGCGGACAGAGACACGGTCGCAGGGATATGCGGACCCTTGCACAGGTTGGGCGGGCAGAGCGGGCAGCCGTGCGGGGGCAGCTCGGGGGCGTGGTAAGGCCGGACCCGCAGCGGGCCGCGCCCGCTGCTTTCAAGGTGCGCGGGGTTGGTATACACATGCGAGAAGAGCTCAGCGACGCCGTAATGCTGCGCGGGGTTCGCTCGTTCGTGTACTGGACTCCGAGGCCGCGATTCGAATTGGAGCGGACCCTGCAGATCGTGTCGATGAAGTTCGTGTTGGCGTCTGAGATGATGCGAAGTTCAAAGCCGCGGGCGTGCGACTCGCGGAGGACCTCCAGCATGGCCGGGTGCTGCGTCACGCGCGCTTAGCCTGAGCCTCGCAGCAGCACCTGCGCGGCCTGACCAAAGTGCAGGTCTGAAGCGCACGGGCCAGGTCTTCCGGACTGTGTCCCCGATGCCAGAGGATGCCCAGCATCCGATCTAAGCGCGTACGGATTCAGAGCTTAAGCGTGCGGATCGCACCCCCAAGCAGATCGCCTAGGCGAAGGCATTAAGAACATTCAGGCATTCATTCTAATAGAAGAACATAATAATAAGAGCAAAAAAACGGACCCATGAGCTGCGTCCAGCCGATGCGCTCCGCCGCTTGAATCTCACGCATCTCGTTGATCATATCGGGAGACAGCACCGTAAAGATGTGCGTGTCACTGTTTTCGTCGATCTGCGAAGAGTCTCGCACACTTGACAAGGCATGCAGCCGCGCCGAGGCGTGCGTGCGTACCAGCGTGTGATCGAAGTCGAAAAGGACGAGCACCTTGCCTTCTCTCAAGTCTGCCATCTCTCCAAACTTCAATCCACACCTACGTGCCCCACGCGCAGGCGAGGTCGAGCAGGCGAGGTCGTGTGCCTGTGCGCTCCGCTATCTGCCTGTGCGCTCCGCTTCGCGTGAACTTGCAATCAATATTGGTAACTGGGGTGTCTTGCTGGCCCAGCTGCAGTACTAGTGGCGCGCGGCTATAGCTAGCGCGCGCTCTGAAGGGAATTCAAATTCAGGCACCCCCCTTCCCCCCCACCCCCGGCCCCACTCGAGGAACGGGCAACCATGCATGCAATGGCCACGAGCCAGCTGCAGCTGGAGCTATAGCTAGCGCTCAGCGGCTTGCGCGGCTCATGCACCGGATGCTCGATGATGCATCGGCTTCTTCTGATCATATATAATCATGAGCCGCTGAGCGGAATCGATGTCGCGTGTCGGACGTCGATTATATATAGGTGGGCCTTTGTGAAGCGTTGAGCTCTCGAGCTTGCCCCTTCGCTGTCAATGCATTGTTAACCCTCGGAGGTTGCATGAGTCACGCGTCGCGGAGGTTTGGGTGTTATATTGCGATCAGGTACACGCTGCACTAACAGGGGGGCTAGCACTAACCGACGCGGGGAGTAACAGCCGGTGTACCCCTCGGGGGGCCTCCCGGCCTCTAACGATGCTCAGGCTCTAACTGAATGCTGTACCCCCCGCTGTTACTGCCCGAACCTTCCGAACTTGCGTAATTCGGCCTCGCCCTGTACCCAGTGGCTGGTGTCGTCCATCCATTCGCGTACCTCCCTCTGACGCTTGAGTGACTCACGCTGCTCGGGGGTAGGGGAGGGGGGCCTTCGAGGCGGGGTGGGGAAGGGGGTACGGTGGCAAAATTCAGCCACTCGGGGGGTATGCCGAATTCGCCGTGAACGATCCTCTGCGGTGTGAAATACCGGTCGCTGCTCACGGCCAAGTGGAAGAACGCGCTCCTGAGCCCGGAGAGGAAGCGTGGTTGCATGAATGGCTGCTGGAGGGACTCGTCGCGCCAGGGGGCTACGAAATCAATGATACGCTGCTGTACCTGCGCGGGCAGGGCAAGGATCTGGCTCTTGCGGTTCGCAAAGGCCGTCCACAGCGCTTGCAGGTCGGCCCAATCGCCGTTCAGATCCCTGCGTTCGCGCCTCAGGTACGATCTCGGGTTCTCTGTCATACCCATCAAGCCCGCGGCCCTGATCATCTCCCTGTCCGGGAGCTCTCGCTCGTCGTGGAATTCGTCTCTAATCCAGCGCACAAGGTAGAGCACGCGCTCCATGAAGTTCTCCGCCGGCGAGCCGCCCCTGAGGACGTGCGCCTCCCCTCCAGCACTGCGTTCGCATCCTCCAAGTCCACGTTCCGCTGTCGAATCTCCCCGTCCAGGTCGCCGTTGTTGTACAGCACGTCGGACTCGCGTGTTCGCGCCATGCTCGCGGCTCGGTGAGAATTTATACCTGTACCCCTACTCGCGGTCGGGGTACCTGTCGCCGGGCATCAGCCTCGCGCGCTTCCGCATCTCCGCCTCCCGGGTAGCCAGTTCTTCGGGTCGTTGCTCCACTCCTCCCATTCGCGTATGTCCCGTCTGACGTCACGCGGGGCGGGGCGTTTATCGGTGGGGCGGGCGGGGCTGGCAGGGCCTGGCGCGGGGGTTGAGGCCCCTGTTCCACGAGTACTCGGGTACTCTTCCCATCCCAGGGGTACCAGATTCATCGGAATTGGCTCAACTTCGAATTGGGGCTTTTTGACGTGATAATCATAGTTTGTGACATACGCCGTCACAGCCGAGCGCAAGCGCGAGAGTCGCGCAAATTTACGTCGTCCATTGCGAGTCCCTTGCCTTCGCGTACCACTCGAGGATTTGCATGCGAATGTGGTCCGGGAGGGTCGAGAGTATGCTGAGCTTGGAGCCCAGGGCGAACCAGATGCGCTTGAACTCGTCGATAATCCTGCCCTCGTCGTGGCTCCGAACGTAAAGGGCCCCGCCAGAGTTGTAATGCGTGTCTAGCCACCCTGCCGGGCCAGCTCTAGCACCGGCCAGGGTTGGCGCTGTCGATTCGGTCGCGAGGCCTGCTCTACCACCAGCGTCTAAGGTCCTTGACCTGATCTATGAACTGTGCGATCACGTCCCTGGGCGCTTCCTCTGCATCCGACATTTGCAATTGCACACATCAAGAAATTCTAAACGCTACTGCGAGGCTACGCTATGCATACCGATACAAATTGCGAGACTTTGCAACAGGGGAGCGCAGCGTGGCACGCGGCGCGCCGTGAAAAACTAACTGCATCTAATTTTGCGGCTGCGTGCGGCATAAACCCCTGGAAATCCAGGCCCGCCTGTGGCGGAGCTAAGCGGGATAGCGGAGGAAAACAACTTTGACAACCCTGCCCTAACCTATGGGCATGACTATGAGCCCCTCGCGGTCTCTCTCTACAAAACGTCGAACAACAACGTGGACGTGCAACATACTGGATTGCACGAACATAAGGAACTGCCCTTCCTGGCGGGCAGCCCGGACGGGCTGATTGGAAGCGATCGTATACTTGAAATAAAATGCCCCTACAAACAAGAACTCTACGAAAAGGTCCCAACTTATTACATGCCCCAGCTCCAGGGCCTGCTGGACATAACGGGCCGCGACTGGGCCGAACTTTTCTGTTTCACGCCTCTGCGCGTGCAAACGTGGTACGTCAGACGGGACGAGAGGTACATCAAGCTCATGAGGAAGTGCTTACATCTATTTTGGATGCACGTCAAGGAGGGCACGCCGCCCGAGCCCTACAGCGATCGAATGAAGTCAGAGAACCTCAGCGAGGAGCAGGCGGCGCTGCGCGAGTTTAAGTCGTACGCCCTCCTCTAGTGTCCCGACCCTCTCAGATATTAATTTAAAGATCTGGGAGGGTCGGGACACGTCTCTTGGTCAGACTACTTATGTACGCCCTCCTCTAGTGTCTCGACCCTCTCAGATATTAATTTAAAGATCTGGGAGGGTCGGGACACGTCTCTTGGTCAGACTACTTATGTACGCCCTCCTCTAGTGTCTCGACCCTCTCAGATATTAATTTAAAGATCTGGGAGGGTCGGGACACGTCTCTTGGTCAGACTACTTATGTACGCCCTCCCTCCTCTAGTGTCCGGACCTTTCCAATAATCTATAAAGAAAGTAGGGAGGGTCCGGACACGTCTCTTGGTCGGACTCACCGTAGCTTGGTGTAGCTCAGGCCCAGGCGGGGAAGGCGAGTCTGCAATGAATCAGACCCCACAGGATTTGGTTGAGCTGCTCTTTGCAGGGGGCAGGAAGGCGGCCGCAGAGGGCTAGGGAGACTAGATCTAATTAGTAATCCCACACCGCGCATGTGCAAGCGACAGAGAACGAAGTGAGTAAATGCAGATCGATGATACGGCAATCATGAGTTGTTCAGAAAAGGTCGGGACACATAGAGAGTGCATGCCCTCACTCTCGTCCGCCCTCGCAATGTCCCGACCCTCCAGATCTTTAAATTAATATCTCAAAAGGTCGAGACATTCATTGATCATATGCATGACGTCACTTGAATTCGCACGTTCGTATTTACACACTGGCACGCGCATCCCGTTCGCGAAGTCCACACTGTGACATCCGACAATCACACGCGCCTGTGAATGAGAGCATAGCAGTCGGAGAAAACGTTGTAAACCTCTGGAAGCTTGGCGCCATGCCTGCCCTTGCCTGCTTAGCCTGGCGCTCTACTGCGTCGTCGAGCATGTCTTCCTCCCACGTGATGTAGCGTCGCTTTCGGCTGCCCATTTGCCCTCCGTCCGCGTCGGAGAAAGCGCGTCTCACTCCGAGGTACTTCTCCAGCAGGTACTTGATGACTTGCCAAGACTGCTGCGAGAGCCGCTTCTTCTCACCGTCCGCTGCATCGAAGCGGGGCGCGCGCTCGTCCAGACTCTGCAGAGCCGCGTACGCCTCCCGACCCTCCGGCGACGCCAGGGCCGCGTAGGCTTCGTCCGACCACAGAGCACGCCCCGCGAGCTTTCCATACCCCCGCCAGCCGAAGAGTTTCTTGAACAGCGCGACGACCTTCGATACCTTGAGGCGCTCAGCAGTAGGCACGATCTCGGCAACGTCCGCGCCATGCTTCAGCACCAGCGTGACCACGGCAGTGAGCGGGATGGAGTAGAACGAATCCCACATCCAGGCGACGTCTCCTTCGGTCAGCTCGCTCGGATCCTTGGCCAGGAACGCGGCGATCGACGTGCGAGCAAGCGAAGCAACCTTCTCGATGTCCAGCTTAGCGAGAGACTCGCGGGACTGCCTCCAGGCCAGCACCGTGCTCCACAGATCGACGGGCTCCAGCGCGCCCGCCTCCAGCACGCTCCTGATCTCGCGCAGCCGCTGCTCCTTCTCCTGCTTCGGTCCGCTCGGGTTTTGATCCTCCGTGACTTGCACGTTCATCAGCGCGCAGGTCGACATCAGCCGCAGGCGCGCTGCCACTGCGAGGCGCCGAGTGGGCATGCCGGCGCGGCGGCTCCCGCGGTGGCTAGCCTTCAGGTCCAGGTAGCGCTGCATGTCGTCCGAGCTCTCGTCGTCGTCGCTCTCACGCCAGTGCGCAGCCGCCGCGCCGACCGCAACCGAGGGCGTCCGGTTCTTGCGCACGGCGACGAGCAGGTGCTCTCCGTCGGGCGTGCTGCGTTTGCGCAGCCTTCTGACTCGAAACAGCAGCTGCACGATGTCGTCCGCCTCCAGCTGCGCGGGCTCTGCCTGGAACACGCCGTAGACCTTGTCAAAGTGCGCGTCCGAAAAGTCCACGCCTGCCCCGAGCGCGGAAGTTGCGATGAGCACGTCGCAGGCCTTGTACGCGCCCTCCTCAGACACATCGATCGACACGATGCGCACTGGGCCCTCGTTCGTGAAGCGCACGCTCTTCTCCTTGGCCTGCCCAACGATGAGCCCGATCGTGAACGGTGCGCCGCTGCCGTCCTCGGGCCCTGCCTCGAGCTGAGTCACGTACTGAGCGCCGCCCAGGCTGAGCTGCTCCAGCGCCTGCTTCGCAATCTTCTCCTGCAGCTCGATCGCCTTGGCCGGCGTCTCCGCGATGATCATGGCCGCGAGCGCCCAGGTCGGCACTGCACCATGATGTCCGCCTCGACGTGCGCCGGGCTGTCTGACACGCGCATCTTCCAGTCGCAGGTGCGATGCGAGTTGTACAGGAGCCCCAGGCGCGCCCCGACCTCCTGCGCCGACTCTGCCAGGTACGCGAGATCGACCGACCGAACGAAGCCGTCCATCGCCACGATGCGCGATGCCTTCATCACGCCGCGCCATAGGCCCACGCAGCGCGCGTTTCGAGGCACTGACCGCATACCTAGGTGCAGGCCGGTGGGCTCGAGGTGCCGCTCGAGGTGAGGTGCTTCGTGAGGGAGGAGAGCTCGTCCAGCACGACCAGTAGCGGCGCCGTCGACCAGCCCTCCCAGTCCTCGAGCACCTTGTGCAGCGAGTCCCATGTGATGACGACGCACCTGCACTCCTCATGGCGGAAGCCCCACTTGCCATGCGATCCCTTTGAGCTCTCCGGTGCTTCTTGATGTCCATGTAAAGCACGGCGTCCTTTGACAACTCCGCAGCATCAATGCGACGCTTGAGGTCGCGGGAGAAGCCCGCGGCAAGTCACGAGGATCACTCGCCAGCCGCCTGCGAGGGCCGGGTCCAGGTACGCATCGATCAGCGCCTGCGTCTTCCCCGTGTTGAGTCCCGAGCAGATGACGTCGACCTGCGGCTGAGCGGATCTCGGGTTCTGCTCCAGCGCCCCGAATGCGGAGGTAAGGATCTTGCACGAGAGGTGGCGTTCATCCACTGCATTGACGCAAGCCTCCAGGCCGTCGACTCGAGCGCGATCAGGAGGGAGGGAGGGCAATGTCGAAGGCGACAGGCTGCGAGGGATCGGTCACATAGCGGGTCTGTGCCACGCTGCCCGACTCCCTCCGGTCCCCTCCCCCTCGAGCTCGACTTCAATACCGTGCGCCTGGATGGAGATTCGAGCCGCCGGCGCCCCGGCTGACTCCCGCCCAGGACGAGGGTGATGGACCCGTCGGGCTCGACTCCAAGGTGCTGAACGCGGCGGGCGTCGTGCAGGCCAAGGTCGCGCGCAGCTCTGCCCCCGCCTTCCAGATCTCGTCCCTCACCGCCTTGTTTTGCGCAGGCGGTCCAGGAGCCGCTCCAAGGCCGCAGGCTTGGGCTCGAATCCAGGAGAGCGCCCGGCTCCGGGATGGGCTTAGCGCGGGGCGCCGAGCTTCTGGATGGAGTGGGGAGGAGCTCCGCTCGCGGCCCGGGCGCCGGCCCCCGCAGAACGTAGCCCCCGTGCCATCCACACCGAGCTCCAGGCCGCTCGAGCTCCCAAAGAACCATGCCATGAGATCGCAAGCCTCCGGGCTCTGTAGGACGTAGGCAGCCTTGAATCCATTATCCAAGGGGCGAGAGAAAGTGAAGCCTCCGAACTTGGTTGCAAAGGCGCAGGCTGCCGCGGTGCTCGTCTCATCCTCGCACCCGAGAAGTGGCTGGGGTGATGCAGGGCGGTGGAAGACGCAGAAAGCCGTCCCCAGGGTCGGGCTGCAGGCCTTCTGGACTTCGACGAGAGGAATCGAACGAAAAAGCTGCACTCCTGCTCGCTCAGATCTATCTGCTGTACCCCGGCCCGGGCATACGGGCCAGGAAGGCGTCGACGTCGAGAGACACGCGTCCGTTGCCATGGTCGTCTCTCTATAGCTAGGCTTGGAAAATTCTAGATCTACTAGGCTAGTCAACGTCTGTTGGCTAGCTATAGTCGACGTCTGGACTGCTGTCTCGACCTTCTGAGATATTAATTTAAAGATCTGGGAGGGTCGGGACAGGCTCTGGTCCGTCTGGATCCGGACTGCTCAGCGGCTGTCTCGACCTTCTGAGATATTAATTTAAAGATCTGGGAGGGTCGGACAGGCTTTGGTCCGACCTTAAGCGCTCAACTAGACCCGGTTGACACCGTCTTGATCTCTCCTTCTTGGCGCAGCGGACGATGTGACGCGCAGACCGTCGGCCCGGCGGACGGGGAGGCGCGCGCGTAGAACTTCGAAGCGCTAGCCCCTTGCTTGACGAAGCTTAGAAAGTTTTGAGCGCACGCGAATGCGACACGTGTAGAGAGAAGGCAGAGCGCGCCGGAGCTAGCTTGCGCGGCCGAGCGCTCGACCGCCTTTGCTCCTAAGCTCAGAAAGTTTTGGGCTCACGCGGTTGCTCCACGTGTTTCGACTCAAAACACAGTACCCCAACCCGAAAAAAGCGCCCGGGCAGCGCATCTCGCAGCGCCCGGGCCCAGCGCTCCTTGCAGCACTTGCCAGAGGCACTAGCTTGCATTCCGCTCAGCCCGGAGAGCCGCCGCCTCGCTCCTTTCGATTCGGAGGTGCGCCTCACTTCGCAACCTCTTTCTCCGCACCACGGCTAGCTCCGGACCTCAGATTTTGGGCGCTGGAAAGCTCCTCGACGCCGCACTCACGCCGCCACGCGCAGGGTCGCTCGCGCCGGCCGCGACCTTCGAAAGCTCGATGGCGCCCGAGCCGGAGCACTCCGCCGCATCCCGCAGGTGCAGCTCGCTCTCTTGCCGCTCTATCCTTGCATTAGCACTAGAACATGCCCCGCAACCTCGCGCTCGATTCGCCGCGTCCGCTGACATTTGGTCTCTGAGCAGGTGCCGAGATTGGCCGCCGCGCCTTCCGCAACTCGAGCCGACGTTCGCGGCGACTTGCGCACGCTTCTAGATCTCGTTCTCAAGCCCGCGCATCGATTCGGCGGCTCCGGCTCGCCTCCCCGCGCCTCCAGCCCCGCGCCCCACACCCGTTCTTGTCCTAGCTAAGCCCTCCCTTGTCGCGGCCAGTCGCGGGCTACGCGCATCGCGGATAGCATCAGTGGAGCTACGTTTCAGCGCTGGACGCAGGCCCGCCCGCCCAATCCCTCCCACCTCCCGCTCGCAGCACGCTCACTGGCCGCAGGCAGCTTCGCGGGGAGCGCTGGATTCGAAGCCGCGCACTTCCCGCCCGTCCCGACGTCGTACGCGCTAACGTCGCCCGCGCCGCAGTGGCCGCCAGGCCTCCTGCATCCAGCCTTCGAGCCGGTGTGGCTGCGGGAGAAGCGCCTCGCCTTCTGGCAGGAGACGGCCTCCTGCCCCTCACCCGTTCATCATCACCCACTGCGTCGTCGACCCACCACCTTCCTCGTCGGCTCGGAGACGGAGGGTGGATGACGAGCGTCGCGGGCATCGTCGAGTACATCGCGCGCACGGAGGGCCGGACACCTCCGCCGCCGTCGGCGCTGACATCGAGAACGGCCGGCTGGACGAGACCCTCGCCGGCTTCGGCTCCTCTGCCGCCTCTACTCCTACAAGCTCGGCGGCGTCTGCAGACCTACATCCGCGGCATCGTCCCAAGGCCCCTCTCCTCGGCGAGAGCCAGCCGGCGCTGGAGGCGATCGCGATCCCCGTCGCCCAGTTCAAAGACCCGGCGCCCGACGTCGGCCCTTCCTCGTCAAGCCCCACACCAAGGGCAAGGGCAAGCGCACCCGCAACTCGGCGCCGGCCTTCCTCCCGCCCCAGCCCCGCCACGGCCCCCAGCAGCGCCCCGGCCAGCAGCGCATCGACGAGATGCTGCCGCGCCAGGTCCGGCCCCGCGTACCCCCGCCTTCCCTCCCGTACCCCCCTCCCCCCGCCCCCCTCCTGATCAAGGGCAGGGTACCCCGACGAACGGCGCGGCGGGCCGAGCGGCTACGGGAGCTCGGCCTCCTCCGAGCGCCGACGGCCCCAGCCCCCTCCCCGGCCCCGCGCCGTCCTCAACCGCGATCCAGGGCTTCGGGGCCAGCAGGAGGCCGAGCGGCGGGCGCTGGCGGCGCGCAGGCGCGCGAGGCGGAGGAGCGGCGCCAGGCCCTCTGGGCCCAGCGCCTTGCAGGAGGCCACCGCCTTCCGCGCCGAGCTGGAGGCGGGCTTCCGCGCGGAGCGGATGAGCGCGGCGGAGGCCGTGGAGGCTGGCGGGCGTTCGAGGACGGGACCGTGGAGCTGGCGAAGGCCTCGGCTACAGCTACCGGCGGGCGCCGGTGCCACTCGTACGCAAGGCGGGCGGCGCGAAGGCCATCGCGGGCAAAGATCGACGCGGCGGAGGAGCAGGCGGCGCGCGAGGAGGCCGAGGACAACGCGCGCTTTCCGGCACCTGCACCACTGAGGCCCGAGGCGGTATTTTTTCTCAACCCTCCCTCAATTCGGTTCCGCGATGGCCTTCGAAGCTTATCCTGCCCACTACTCGCTAGGAGCCTCGCCGCGACACCTCACCTGGCTCCTCGGCGGCACCCCCACGGCCTCGGCGGT